>VXCM01000063.1:240482-252982 GCA_014773175.1 Lucifuga dentata | reverse complement strand
ATATTTTATGGTCAATTCAGAACACATAATTTTTTTTTTCCACTGCTTACACAAAATGTAATATACATGTCATATGTTTGTGAGAGAGAAAGAAAAACCCAGAGCAGTGGTGAAAGAAGACTGAAAAACAGGGTGGTAAAATGCAGCCAGTTTTTCGCTTAGTTACACACATAAGATACACATAAGTTTATTTGATAATTTAATTCATTCAATAAATGCAACAAATGAACATTTGTACACAGAGACGTTAAGTTGTAAGCATTCTGAATCAAGTGTCAAAAGTTCCACATACATCTAAAAATAATGAAAGCACATTCACAAGTATGTGGCTTTTTTAAAACTATAAATCAGCCCTGCACTTTTAATTAGATGTGGACCCACAGACAGTCAGTCATAGTCATTCTCTACAGACGGGNAGTCTGATTGCCCCTGATTAAGTAGCAAGGGAAAGGGGGCAGGGAGCTGTTCATCCCTAAAGGCTTTTAATTTAAACCAAGGCTATTAGCACATGTTACATGTCAAGAATTTGCCTCTGCATGCCTTCATCCAGCCCCCACAACACCCGCAGCATGTAAGCTTCTGTGTGTGTGTGTGTGTGTGTGTGTGTGTGTGTGTGTGTGTGTGTGTGTGTGTCTGTGAATGTGAATGTAAGCACTTTTACATTTGCTATTTTTGGCTGCAGTGTGGTCACAAGGGAATGGATGCACTGGCTGTAATGATAGAATAAATGCATTGATAGAATTTAATGTATTGGTCAAATTAAATTACAGGACATATGAGTTAAATATAGGAGCAAAAAATATAGAATTACAACATTCACACTCCTATCTACCCATGTTAAAACCCATGAATTCCGTGACATGCACACATTTATTATGCAGCCTGCCTAAATGGGTAGTACACAGCGCTACAGTTTTGATAATTATATTGACATGATGTGATCTTCGTGTGTGTGTGTGTGTGTGTGTGTGTGTTTCCACAGGCACATATGTAGGTAGCTCATTGATNTCGTGTGTGTGTGTGTGTGTGTGTGTGTGTTTCCACAGGCACATATGTAGGTAGCTCATTGATGAATATCTGGGAGTAGTCAGTTAGGCAACATTAGCACTGATATGTAGTGTCTCTGCTAAGACGTCTTGCTCCACGCTGCTTATTAGAAAGGAAAGTCACAAGAGTTCAAACACACACACACACACACACACACAGCATTGAGGAGAGACAGGAGACAGGCAAGCACTCACTCATGAGAGCTTAATTTATCAGAACCTTATTGATCATTTCAAATGCAGGCTTTTCTTGGAACCAGCTGTCTTATAAATTAGGCCCTGGAGTGACACAACGAAAGGAAGAATTTCCTCTTCAACTAACCAGGGGTCAACTCAGATTACACTGGTTTCACCTAAATCCCCAAAGTGCTGTAGGGAAAACACAAAGACTTACTGCAGAGGTGAGTTTTGTGCAGAAAAATCACAGCTATCCATAAAATCCAAATGGCAAAGGATCACTCAACAAAAATGTCACTCCATTCAAATCTCACTCTGACCCGACTCACTCTCTCCCAACATAAACAAGTCAACTTCCTAAAATTGATATAATTTCATAATTTTAACTTGATTTATTTATAATGTGAAAATGTCCCAAAACTTTTCCTTACTTGTAAATGTATATAAATGTTGGCGTGTTGAGTGCACGTCTTAGTGCCTCTCAACTTTATTGAACTCCCATAAACTAAACGGATGCTATTTCTCCTCAAACACATTAATAACCCTAACTAACTTATCTCCGCGCGCACGGGTCACTGACCACTGAAGAGATGAGAGGGAGACATTCACAGCGATCAGTGGTGCCATGGCAACGACTCTCATCCGGCGCTGGCGCCCATTACGCGCCAGTTCCGCCCTTGCGCCGAGCATATGGAATAATTGGTGTGTTATTGGTCTCCCGGGGGGCACGGACGTGTGTGGCGCGAGAGGTTCCTAATTGGATTTATTTGTTTTGATGTGTTTTAGAGGCGTTAAATAAAAGGGGAAGCCGCGACACTTGCCGTGTGTTCCGCTTGTTTAATTTCCTTCTAATTCTGGTGCTGCTTAGCATGAATGAACTTACTAGAGCCACTAACAGCAAAGAAAGTGTAAACACTTTGCAAGTAATTATAGTGTCATTGCTTTGTGTCTTGGTGTAACTGTAACTATTTTGATGGAGCTCTCAGAACCCAAGCAAAGGCTTGCCTACCAGTTTTAATCCTTCTTCATGTCAAAAACGCCCTGAAATATGATAGCAACAGGCCCCCAGGACCCTCTGTGGTTGCTGAGTTTGTCCCAGAGAGCTTAACAAGAGGTAACAGCTGAGGTTTTTTATTTCGAAAATAGTCATTTATAAGTGCTTGTTTTGGCTGAAAAGTTACCGATTTCTGCATAAATAAATGATGGGACACCTCGTATCTAACTGTGGAAATAACTTTAAATTTGCTCGAAATACGTTCAAAAGAACCATTTAAAATCTTTATTTTTAAGATCAGACAGTTTTGTCTTTATACTAACTTTGTCCACTTCCACGGCGGCAGAGAAATGCAGAGGAACCTCTTCCACCACCCCTGTTATTTTGTCTTTCATCCACCCGGTCCCCACGTGGCCCGTTTCTGATTTCATTTTAATAAGGTCAGTAATAATCGCACGAGCCAGCCGAGGAGAAAACAGCTCCCGCGGGGCCCATTGAAAGGCGAGATGCGCAAGGCCCCGGAGGTGCCACGAGCTGACCCTCGAGCTTCACAAACAATCTGATCACGCAGCTCTTGTGGCCACTGTCCTCCTGTCTCGCGGGACCCGCATCGGCACGCCACGCGTTCGGTCCCTATTGTCAGCTCCGGCTCTAATAGAATTGTCCCTCCTGCAGGCGAGGCATGTTGGGAAATTAATTTTATCTAATTATACAGATGTCACCGCCGCCTTTCAGCGCGTAATTAAAATCTGACCTGCGAGCTTCAGCTTTTATTCTCTGCTGGGGTAGAAAAAAACAGAAATTGAATTAAACAAATCAAATATTTGGTGGTTTATTGTGTTTGCAGCCTGATTATAGGTGTATGCTTGTTTCTTCCAGCGCACAGTGCAGAAAAACGCCAAGTATGTGTGTCTGGCCAGTAAGAACTGTCCTGTGGACAAGAGGAGACGCAACCGTTGCCAGTACTGCCGCTTCCAGAAGTGTCTGAGCGTGGGAATGGTGAAGGAAGGTAAGAGAGACAAGGTGGATACACACCTCACACCCACTGAATCACACATACACAGTGCTGAAGTGTGCTGATGGTGCAAGACATCTGGCCCAGTAAGCTTCACCAGTTGACCTCTGAAACTGAGGCTGTTATCTGCGTTTGAAAGAAACACAAAGGGAACCATCTTCATTCATCTCTCCATGTGTCATCAGCATCTGATAGTAGACTGATGTTTGTTGAAAAATGGAATCATTGTGCCATTCATACTGCCAGCTCCACTGCCATCTGCTGGCTACTGTGTAGGGATCATGGGAATGTTGGAAATCTTTGTTCAGCCATGCACATCTGATAATTGGTATTTCAGTTATGAAAACAAGTTCTTTGTATAAATACTGCCAAATTGAAGCAAACAACCATTTCACTGTTCCTGTCTGCTGTCTGTATTGACAGTGGTACGTACAGATAGCTTGAAGGGGCGTCGAGGTCGTCTGCCCTCCAAACCAAAGAGCCCCCTGCAGACAGAAGCATCTCCTCCTTCTCCACCCCTCAGCCTGCTCTCCGCTCTGCTCAGGGCTTATTCCCACTGCACACCTCACGACCTTGACTACAGCCAGGTAACCCCTTCCCCATCGTAATGTTTTTTTTTTAAATAAGTGAGATTTAAGAAATATGGGGAATACAGGAATCATTTCTCTCCTTTTCTCTCTGTCCTGCAGTTCAGCGCAGCAGACCCTCCCTCTTCCTCCTCAGACGCTGAGCACATTCAGCTCTTCTACAGGCTGCTCACCATCTCGATGGAGACCACAAGGTGCTGGGCTGACCGGCTGCCTGGATTCTCAGAGCTTCAACGTGATGATCAAAATCTGCTTATAGACTCTGCCTTCCTGGAGTTGTTTGTCCTGCGATTGGCTCACAGGTGAGAAGGAGGGGGTTGACTTTTGAACTTGGACACAAATCTCCACTTGTACATGTACATCAAAACTGTTACTGTCATTTAATTAAATACTTACTTATGGACTTCCACAAGCTTTCCTATACACATTTATGGCTTTATCAGCACCTTTAGTTTCTTTGGTATACTACTTTGTGTCAGGAACAACAGGCAATTAATATCCTTTAACATTATAGTACAGAGTGTAACTGTGCTGGCAAAACTGTCTGCTGCCATGTTGGTGTATCTCCAGAGTAGGAGGAGTGGAGCTGAGTAATCGCCATATAAACCAAATTATGAATGGAGACTGTAACTATGACAGCAGCTACACCCACCGAGTTCCGTCTGATATCTGACGCACAGAGAGCTCTGTGTGTGTTCTGCAGGCTAAAACTGTGCTAACATTGTAAACTGTGAATTGACAGGATCAATTCCATCTAAAAGATAGTCAGCTGAGAAACTGAAAAGGGTTGTCATGGAAAAAACATACATATTCAATTCAGCAGAGTGAAATAAAAAGAGAATCAACTCAAATCTCATTTAGTACCTCCAGTGATGTGTGTGTGTGTGTGTGTGTGTGTGTGTGTGTGTGTGTGTGTGTGTGTGTGGGTTAATGATTGTGAGAGCATGTGTGTGCCACTGGTGGATACCTGTGGTGCCATTATGACTGCCAAAACCCATCTTTTCCTCAGAATTGCCCTGGGTTACTGGTCTGCTCTCGTAAGGCATGTGGCTGGTTAAATTTANCGGGCTACAAGCTCATCCTTTTGTCTGGGCTGTTGTCTAGGGCAGAAAACAAACACGGTCAGACACACAAGCACACTTACTCACACCAACACACACTGATGATGTAGAATCCCAACTTTCTCTTCTCCTCTCAGTCTAGGTCCAGGTGCAGGGTGGGTAGAGGATGGGTGGTGGCATCTCAGTCCCAGCAGGGGNAGTCTAGGTCCAGGTGCAGGGTGGGTAGAGGATGGGTGGTGGCATCTCAGTCCCAGCAGGGGTGGGGGAACCAGGCTGGAATTCTGACTCATGCTAAATGATGGACTCGTAGGGACCTGTCTCAGACACACACACACACNCACACACACACACACACACACACACACACACACACACACACACATACACATACACATACACATACACGCACACGTGTACACCTACACACATGCACACGTTGCTCATCTTCCCATCGTCCAAACTCCCACGATACATAGGAAAACACATGCAAACACAATGCTGTCTTACTTTTGCCTTCTTCTGTGAGAGCATGGGATATGATCCATATTCAGGCTATGTCAGAGTTGATGCGGCTGCATGTTGACCCTGTGTTGAACCCAGATGCCTTGCAGACTTCCATTAAAGCTTATGTCTGTACACTTGTATGTGATGGTTGGGTCTGTGTGTGTGTGTGTGTGTGTGTGTGTGTGTGTGTGTGTGTGTGAGTGAGTGTGTGTATTGAGTAAATTTGCTCCAGTCTTCTGGTCTGGCATTGCTGTTAGCACTCCGTTACCAAACAGTTTCTGTGGTTATTGGTTGATTACCATGGTGACAGTGTAGTTGGGGTGAATGGAATGTGTGGCAGACATCCAGCTGTAAAAATATATATCTGTGTGTGTATGCATGTGTGTGTGTCTTTATGTAGTTTTACTCATGTGTTACTTTCAATCATGACTCAAATAGCATTTGAAATTTGTCATTTGAAATTCTTTTAACCTGCATATTGCAGGCTGAGCTTTCTTTTATCAGGACAATGCATGTGTAGTAAGACGTCAATCAAAAACATTTTGGTAATTTCAGAGCAGTGAAGGGCTGTTTGGCTTCAGATGCACCATGGTAGGAGAAACTGTAAAGACCTGCTTCTAAAAAGCCATATTGATTTCATTTTCCATTTAAAATAATGGTGCACCAATTAAAAAATGATGTTGGTTTGAATTTTACATAATAGCTTCAGCAGCGTTGGAATGAGCAGAAAATTTATCAGACTGCCTACAGCTATATAAAGAGAAATTTAAGGTGAATGCCAGGCTTTCATTAACCATTAGTGTCAAATCCAATATAAGGGGCGGTAACCAAAAAGTCAGAAAGGGAACTGCTGACTGAAGGTTTCAAATTTGAGCCTCAACCTGGAAAGAATGATGTGGAGGGTGGAAGCAATAAAAANAAAAAAAAAAAAAAAAAAAAAAAAAAAAAAAAAGCTCTCTTTTTGCTCAGCAACAGATAGTGCTGATCTCCTATCTTGCATCCAGCCCATCCTGTCAGATTTCGTTCTCCCTTTCTGTGTGTTTTCTACCTCCAGGTCACTGGGAGCATTTTGGTCATGATGGCAAGTGCTGATTGTGTTTTGTTGTGTGACAGTGAGAGAAGAGTGTGGTTATGCATGATTGACAGACTTGATGAGGTGCAAATGTTTGTGCGAGTGTGTGTTTGTGTGTGTGAGTGGGTGAAGTCCTTCTTTTAAAGTGCAATAAGGATAATTAGATACACACAGTATTCCAACTCCTCCACATAACTGCTAAACCAATATTTGTACAGGGTGTAATTTGAGGCTCACCTTCCCACTTTCCCTCTCTTTCTGTCTTTATTCTTACCATCTGCTGTTTGCCTCTCACCCTCTTCGGCACTTGTTTCCTGCATTCTCTCTTAGTGTCCTCTACATGTTAGAATTCCCTGCCATGATCTTGTGAGCTATTTTGGTTTATAAAACTCAGATTAATATGAATGATCTTCCAAGTCACCTTACATCTTACTTTCATAGTAATTTGTCTCAGTCTACTAGACAATCAACTAAATTCCATGTACCCAGAGTTCTGACTTATAGAAGTAAATTTTCAATTAGATTTCGGGGAGCTCAGATTTGGAATTCATATACTAACTTGTTGGACTCATCATCTGGTTTGCAGTCTTTCAAACGCAGATTGAAAGAAGCATTAACATCCGCCTGTTAATTTTACTGATTTTTTTTCTCTCTTCTTTAATTTTCCTTTTGTGTTTGTGTTTATTTTTATGTTTTTTAGTTTGTGAATATATATTAAGTGTGTTTTTTTTTTTTTTNTTTTTTTTTTTTTCTTTTATTGGGGGAGGCCTTGACAAGCCAAATAGGCTTTTGCCTCCTCCAGCACATCTTGTGATTATTATGATGTTTTTTTAATATGCTTTGTTGTTTTAATTATGCTAAATCAAATCAAATTAGAACAAATCAAATCAAGCTATCCACCATGTGTCCTTCCACTTGTCACCCCTTTCTTTGCCTTTCTCGCACTTCTGGATCATTTTTTAAATGAAAGATCGTATTATGAATATCTTCTTTTAGGCACTAATAAAGAACAGTCATCCAGCCTTTATTCCCTCCATATGCTGCTCTCTTTCTCCCTCTCCTCTCGACTACAGGAGTGGGAAGGTTGTGTGTCTACAGTAACTGATGGTTAAATACATCTGAGAAGCCTTTTCATTTCCTCATTAAGGCTCTATGTTTCCACTGCACACCACAGTCTAGGCATATTAAAGTCATAACTGTTCACCTACTGTATCTGCACATGCACACATAAACACACACATTCCAAGCTCTAATTCAGCAACCCTCTGCCCTAACCCTTCACCCCACACCATCAAAAGGAAATACAGGAATGTTCTAAAATACTATAATTTGAGGGGGAGAAAAAAACAACCTTAATCACTGCATGCCTGTGCGTAGCGCCACATTTTCTTGTTATTTTTATAGTAATTGTTTCCTTGCCTGGTACCTTAAGCCATATTTACAATACATGAAGGAAAATAATTACTGAAAAGAAAGATTCAAAGAGATTTACAAAGTATCAAAGGGATGACTAAACTAACCATTGTCTCTCTCTCTCTATCTCTGTCTCTCTCTCTCTATCTGTCTCTCTCTCAGGTCTATACTGTCAGAGGATAAGCTGGTGTTCTGTAATGGTTTGGTGCTGCACAGGTTCCAGTGCCTTCGTGGATTCGGAGAGTGGCTGGACTCCATTCGGGACTTTTCCACCCACCTCCAGAACCTAAACCTGGATGCCTCTGCTTTTGCCTGCCTGGCTGCCCTGGTGCTTCTCACAGGTAAGAACCCATGCTAATACTGTTCTTCAATTCAAATCTCAAATCTACTTTCAGATAAAAATGAAGATAATTACATAGTATGATGTGCATACTGTACATACATATGAAATACACACAGTGCTGAAATATCTTATTTAAATAAAACTATTATTCTCAGTCCAAATTCTGCATTTAAAGTAATAGTAAATAATTATTAACAGCAAAAAAGTACTGCCTGTTAGCATTACATGATTGATGTGGTAACTTGTATACTGTACAGTACATGCATCAGTAATGAAAATCCTGAAAATTGGGACAAAGTAATGAGGAAAAGGATTCAATGACATTATAAAAATCCATAAAGATGGAAATATGAAGTCTTTCACACAAAAAGGAAATATTCATGGAAAGGTCCAACATTAAGGATTTTCGTACTTTCAGGGTCAGCTGAAGAACGCATGTTCTGTTTTATGACAATTCATCAATCTTTTTCCCTGTCCAAAACTTAGATAATGCCTAAAATACATTGGGCCATTAAATTAAAAATAGGCTCAGATACACATTTTTTTCTATGAGAAAAGATTGGTATTTTATGAGGTCATATTGAATTTTAAGTCTTATTCTCTCACATAATTACAGCTATTAGATAAATGTAGTAAATTGACAATAAACAAAAGCATCAGAGGTCAATCTGCTTTCAGTCTCTGTGTGTGTGTGTGTGTGTGTGTGTGTGTGTGTGTGTGTGTGTGTGTGTGTGTGTGTGTGTGATCACATGGATACATCCGCTAACGTCACAGATATGCTCAAACACACACATGTGCATGTGTGTTCTCAACACACACCCCTGCCTGAAACAAGAACCCGATACCCAGAAACACCTGCTGCACCTGCCACACACCTGGTCCTCTAATCAGCGTGCATGTGTGAAAAATGGAGGACAATTACAGTTTTTTTCTGTGAATATGCGTCTGACATGCAAGAGAAGAGACAGGAATTTAGACGTCAGTAAAGCACATTAGAAATGCAGTAGAAATAGTCAATTACAAATGTAGCCTGAGGTGATAAAGGAAGTCCTGCCAATTATATGTTAATGCTTCATTTTTTAACATCTTCATGCCCAAGTCAGAATCTATACATAAATTTGTAATAAAATACCCTCCTCCTATGCACAGCTTATTTACCTCACCCACCTGTTCCTCTTCTTCCTCATCCTCTTCCTCTATCTAAGCCCTCCAACCCCATCCTCCCTCTCTAGGGGAGCACTTAACTCTGTGCTTGATCGATCAGCCCACTGTGGAGCACAGCTCTGGAATGGTGTCTGCGCTGTTCTCAGTGGCACTCTGCCATCTCAGCAAAGCACATAGCATGCAGCGCAGTGCCACGACAGAGCCGCCAGAGCCACCGGGCAATCGACCGCTTCAGAGTGGCCTGTGCAGAAAGGCAGTCATCGATCCCTCCCCAGGAGTTCACACACATACAGCAAGAACAGATAGGGAGAGTGGAGAGAGAGAGAGAGAAGTGAGAGAGTGTGTCAGAGGTCTGAAAGCCATGGTGAAAGGAGGGCTGGAGTGACTCTGCAGCGGCAAACACGGAACAAACAAAAGAGTCACATAAACAAACAATAAATAAGCTTCAGATAATGGATACCTCAAAGTGAGACTGGTCTTAGTTACAGTCTCCCTGCAGCATGGACTGGTGTGTGTGTATGTGTGTCTGTCTGTCTGTCTGTCTGTCTTTGGGGAGGGGGGTGTGTGTATGTATGTGTGTTTGCATGTGCACATATGCGCATGCACAACCAACTGGGGCTGGACACCCTGTTCGGTGCAGAATGAGTTAGTGTCACATTAAACCTGGTATAGGTACTATTGGAGTTGCTCTGGGCAGCAATGTGTGTGTGTGTGTGTGTGTGTGTGTGTGTGTGTGTGTGTGTGTGTGTGTGTGTGTATTTGTAATTTCATTTGGCTGCTCACAGGGCCAAATAATCAGCTAAATGTTGAGCACTTTTGTTTTTGTCAATGTCTTAAATTGCAGAGAATATTTGTGCGTTTCTCAAAGTGTTCAAATGTTGATATATTTAGTGTGTGTGTGTGTGTGTGTGTGTGTCTGTGTGTGTGTACACAGTGTGTGCAGAGGGCTTATTAGGTTAGACTGTGTATTGATCCATAGTGAGTGAGCCACGTTAAGGCCTGTTAAGAACATGAGCCACACAGGCTAATGAGGTGGAATTCAATATAAAAAAAGATGTAGCTAATGCTATTTCAGCTGAATGAGCTCTGATGTGTTTCTGTGTGTGTGTCTGAGTGTGTGTTTCTACTCTTTCCTGACTTAAGTTTTGCTGTTTAATGAATTGCTTTCCCAATGTCTCTATCTGTTTGTCCACAGAGCAGGTCCCAGGTCTGAAGGACTCAAAGCGGGTTGAGGAGCTGCAGAATAAAGTGGTTTGTTGTCTCAGAGACCATCTGGGTTGTGGCCCTTCATCCTCCTCGTCCAAGGCTGCTCCGCCTCTAAGTCGTGTGCTGGGTTTAAGAGCAGAGCTCCGTTCCCAGAGGACCCAGGGTCTTCAACGAATCTTCTACCTGAAACTAGAGGACCTGGTACCACCCCCGCCATTGATTGACAGGTTTCTGGACACTCTGCCATACTGACGGCCTGGCTGACTACACTGACAAACACACACGTCACGTCCTGTTTAAGCCTTTCCCCTAAGGAGCACGCACACACATCCTGAAGAGAGACTCACTTCCCTCTTTATGCAGAGCGGAGAAAGAGCCAATCAAATGCTTTTCATTCAACAGGACAACCAATCAAGAACACCTTTCACTGAAATGGATAAACAATTTAATCCTATTACCAATATAAAAGACAGTTATTCAAATGCTTTACCACTGTTTATTTGATCCTCCCATTTTTTTCATGTGGGGGAGGAAGAGAAGGCTGAGGTGGACGAGAAAACTGACTTTTACTGTCCTCATTATGTCTGGGTAGCAGGTCATCTGGCAAAAAGAAAGAACGCCCAGGTTTATGGGCACTGTGTCTATCTGTGTTTTGGCCTGGCTCATCCAGTCTGAGGATTTCCTTTTAGCAAAGGAGGGACAGTGTGACAACTGCAGGCGTGTGTGAACAAATGTTTTCAAACCTGATGATATCCCGGTTAAACACGATTACTGTGTATTCTAGTTCCTCCTGACCAATAGGAGGGAGGAGACGTTTTCTTACTGAAATGTATTATCAGAAATCAGGCAGCATGTGCATATGTAAGCATAGACATACAAAAAAAGCAGGACAGATATTTCATAAACAGGCTTAAGTGGCTGTTGAGTCGGACTCTTTGAATCCAAGTGCAATTTCTTAAGTGCTATCTCATCACAAAAGGAAAGGACAGAGAAGGAACCGTTTAATTTCAAACTCTAAATTATTTTAATACAAAGACTTGTCCTGTACTGTCAGTAGCTAAAAGCGAGAAACAGAGACAGTCTCCTGGCTTTAGGGAGCAGAGGAGATACTGTGCACTAACGATTATTGACTGAGTCACCCAGACTTGAACTTGCTGTATGTGTTTTTTTTATTAACTCATTTTAAAACTATAGATCAAGTAGGACTATGGAGGAATGAACATGAACAGAATTTGGTTTATAAAGCACTTACACCCTGAGAAGGGCTAGAAGCACAGACACACACCCTGCCTGCCTACCTGGAGGATGACAGGGAGGCAGGAAGACCAGGGTGCTCGACAGATAGCTGTAAGGCCAGGGGTGAAACATTCCACAGTCATGCTCTTTTTTCTATTTGTTTCTATTGTGAAGGCTGTATGAGAGTGTGGAAGACATGCTGTTTTTGTGTGTTCGCTTAAAGAAGCAGGATCATATGCATGGTGTGTTATAAGCTGTCAAGAGCTGCCATAGCTTGTCAAAACAGCTCAACCTGTGTTTCTGTCTCAGACTGCAGCTGTGTATGTATGGGAATCTCCCTAGCCTCCACCACCCACTCACACACACACACTCACAGCAGCTGTTTCAAATATGAAAAAAGCAAATTATATAGATATAAATATAAATATATATAAAAAAAAAAACTAATATTTTCAAGTGTTTTTAGCTTTTTCAAATATTGTGGTACGAGTTGTGCATTGTTTTTTTGAAGAAGAGAAACAAAAAAAGAAAAAAGTTGCTGTTTTTTCAATGTCCCTCTTTGGTTTGAGTTTCCTGTTCGATTTTTTTTTTTTCTTTCTCTTTGGTTCACTGGATTTTCTGTTCAGCACTTTGAAATCATAAACTAGTTCTGATTATTCAGCCTGGCTGTGTCCCGTGTTTT
>VXCM01000063.1:230482-237982 GCA_014773175.1 Lucifuga dentata | reverse complement strand
GACATATTTGTGTCCCTAAAGGTCATTATTAGAATATGACAACAGCTTTACTTAGAGGGGCTGTCACGGGACACATTATGAGGAAACAAAGTCCCGTGGCTGTTGGTTGAAGTCGGAAACTATTCGAGGACGCACTAGGAAGAGCGTTGTTTACAAACATGAAACTGTCGGAAACAAACCAAAAGCAAGTTAGCAAATGAAATCGGTGATTTTCTAAACAAAGTGTCAACTCTCTCCTGTCTTTAGTGAATCTAAATAATATCTTAAATAATCTTTTCGCAGGTAAGTGTTGCCGAATCTCGCCGGCAAGTTTCGTTTAGCTTTGGGACGATCGACAATCAGGCTAGTTTTAATCACTGTTTTATCACAGTCTGTGCTTGTCTTGATACTCAGATTAACCCTTTCCTGGTGCGTTGTATGGCTATATTTAACATGGATTATACTTTACAGGAGTAGACCCATAGATTCAAGATAAAGATGATCGGTTAAATTGTTTCAATAGAAAGGAGTTGAGGGGTTGTACGAGGTGGATTTGAGGTGGAGGTTCAGGACAGAACAGGCTGGAGGCTGTTGCTGAATGAGAAAGAGGAGGCACGTTAAGAAGCTGGGCCACAGCAAAAATATCAGGAGATATCATTAATGGTGGGAAAGAGTCCACACTTGATTTCAGACTTTATATGACAAATGTCATTAAGTGTGTGTAGACCTTTTTTAATCCACTGTATGTGAATCAGTATTTGTCCAACATCAGCTCTGTCAGGGCTACAGCTTTGTTAGTATGCTCTTTTTTCTGCTGATGTTTATTTTGGTATCCGTTTTCTAGGAGCATGTTATACTATAAATAACAATATGATAAATAAATAACAAAATAGAAGTATCTTTAAAAAAGAGTTAACTTCTGTAAGATAAGCACGTCTGAAAAGCTTTAGCTGTTTAATTGCTCCTTGAAATGCACGACTCTTACAAAAATGCATATTGGAGTTGGCAGATATGTGTAGGAAAAGGGTTACAACCAACAATTATTTTAATTATTTATGGATCAGTTGTGATATGAGATTGTGAAATTTCTTATTTTGTCTTAACAGTTAAAAATCACAGTGGGATTCAGTTTACAATGATATGAAATAGAGAGAAGCAGTAAATCTTCACTTTTGTTAAGTTGAAACCAGAAAATATTTGACTGGTTTTCTTGTTAAATTACTAAAATGAAAAGAAAAATGGGTGTCAATTAATTTTTTTCTAATCAATGTAGCATATTGACATGAGCTTCAAAAAATGAAATGATGCGACACTGATGTACCTCTCCCTAATAAATAGCTCTACTGTCAGTATATCAAGCATTTGGTTCCCTGAGAAGATGTTGGCAAAAATCTCTAAAGTTAATGTTTATTTGGCATATGGAGATGCCAGTTTTGGATGTGTGGGCAGGTTCTAATGTGCCAGAAAAAGTTGATTTATTTGATTAATTTATTTAACAAAATTCTACACATACACTCCCCTCCCACCCCTCCACCCCCTATTTTCAGCCTCTATGGGTGCAGAGAGGGAAAGCTGAGCAGGTGCAGTGTGTAAGTTGCACGGAGGTGTTGGCTGTTGGCAGTCGGCAGGACTCATGGCAGAAGAAGGCAGCAAGCTGACACTGAGGCGCCTGGAGGCACCAATCCACAAGTTTATTAAAGTGGCTCTACCCACGGATCTGGAAAGACTGCAGAAACACCACAACAACATACTGAAGGTGAAGGCTGAAATCTGGCTGGGCACATGAATGAACCCTCACGCTCTAACTTTAAGTCCACAGATACATAACTGATTCTTTCTCATTCATTTCCACAGTATCAACGTAGCCAACAATGGGACCGCCTTCATCACGAGCATATCAATGCCAGTCGAACTGTACAGGTACATGGTAATACTCAGTAAACATCACATATGCCCAGATTGTGAGAGATCGATATCCTATTGGCGAATGATGTTCTTTCGTACCTTTACTTCTTTTTGTAAAACTGAAAATGTGAGCCATTTCCCCATGTTGTTAACCACTAAGCCATGTGATACATTCCATTTTCTCCATAACAATGACCTACCACAACTGCCAGCCTTTGTGTCATCACAGAGGCTCATTTATTCAGAATTATAAAGCCAGACAAACTATTGTGAGCTCAGTTCTACTACAAGATTGAATTCTGGGAAACATCCAGAGAATCGATTGAGCCTGGCAGATATCTTTCAGTCAGTGAGCTATGGGGAGTGTTTCAGTGGTGATGTTAACTTTGTGAACAGCTTTACTATCATGGATATAAAATGAACTGTGATTCTGCAACTGTATGGTATAATTTCTTGTCTCAGGAAACAAAAAATTAAGAGAAATATGACAACATTTCTCAAACTTCAGCCATTTTTTTTTTCAGCATGAAAATCTGGAAGCTGAGAGTAGAAACGGTATCATGAGTGAGTCATTGGTTCTGTCAGCTGTAGGAAAAGTTCATGTTGATGTCTCAGTGAATGAGAGAACATCAGTCATACTAGCTTACCTCTATTAGTCTTGCCAGAGAAAGTGCACATTGTTTTGCAAATCAACTTTGAAATAACTTGACCAGAAAAGGTTAGCATCAGAAACATTTTATTTTATTTTATTTTTTTTACATTTTGTGTATATGCAAAAACTATATATAATATATAGATAGATATATAAATATATATATAGTATATGTATACAGTGGGGTCCAAAACTCTGAGACCACTGTGAAAATGCTTCTATTTTGCATTCTTTTTNATATGTATACAGTGGGGTCCAAAACTCTGAGACCACTGTGAAAATGCTTCTATTTTGCATTCTTTTTAAATTTAATACAAGAGTTTTCATTACAAATGATAATATCATCTAAACAATTTGAGTGAAAAGTTGAATCTTTGAAAAATGTACATGAATTTCAGAATAGCTTAGTATTTGGTATGCCCCCCTTTTGCTTTAATGACAGCATGCACACAATCTGGCATGGACTCCACAAGTTTGTGCAAAACCTGATGACCTAAGTTATCTCACCATGATTTGACAATGTTCCAAACAGCTTCTTGTGATGTCAGACTTTCTGATTATTTCAACATTTACATGGAAAACATCACAGATTTTCAATATGGTCTTAGACTTTTGGACTGTAAACACACACACTGTATATACAGTGTGTGTGTGTGTGTGTGTGTGAGAGAGAGTGTGTGCGTGTGTGTGTATACATACATACTTAAAATGGGTCAGTTCCTGTGTGTGTGTGGGTGTGTGTGCCATGTACTTGCATCCTTGCTTACATGGGGGGGGGGGTNGGGGGGGGGGGTTGAAATGCCTCAGGGAGTGTTGTTGCCTGGAAGCCACTGTGTCTCTGAAGGTGAAATAACTCTAAACAGGCACACACACCTACCCTCTCACCATTATTCTTCAAACCCCAGAGACACACCCAGAGTGCTTTCCCATGTCTTCATGGTGTTAATCCAGGGTGGGATAGTTCATCTGGTCAGTTTTGTGTGTGTTTTCATGTCTGTATCTGTGTCTGTCTCTGTGTGTGTGTTCCATACATAGACAAAGAGATTGAGAGATGACAGATAGATAAAGGTTTGCCTGCCTGTTTATCTTCCATCTTCCGTTTATTATCTATCAATCTCTCTCGCTCTCCACTTGATGATTGACATGTGCTCCCACTAGCCCCACAGAACCCCACAGAAAGGCACAGACTGACTCATTGCTCCCACCTTTAACACATCTAATACACAAAACCCCGAGCAGACTCAATACTTTTTACCATGACTATCTGCTGTTGAGTGTGTGTTTCTCTGTTGGTGTTCCTCTCACGATTAATTTGCCTGCTGAAAGATGCCTGACCTGACCGTGTCTGTGTTAATCAGTGTGATTTTCACTTTTATGAAAGAGTGTGTAAGGACATATGTATGCATATATGTTTATGTTGTGTAATTAGCAGGATGTGTTAATATCGGCAGCGTGTTCACCCCCAGAGCCCAGGGCACGACACTGACTGGAGGGCTGATGGCTGCGACGTATCCTCCTGTCACCCTCAGGGTACAGCAGGATGAGGGGGGCTTGTGGTCCCCAGCCTCATATCTGAACCCTATTAAACCCCCCCACCCCTGACAAAACACACACACACACACACAGCCACTTAGCACTACAGAACCGTTAACTGAGTGGCCAGAGTTTAGCATGAGCTTTTTTTTTTTTTGAGCTAGAATAATTTGCAAACTAACAAGAAAAAACAATTGTTGTTCAGGGTGATTTAAAAAAATGATGTTGATTAGAATTGTTGTTTAGGAGGTGGCTCAGTGGTTAACATGCGCACCATGTCTTGGTGAACGCAGTCTCCCTGGTTCGAATCTTGCCAAGGACCATTGTTGCAGGTCATACCCTCTTCTATTTTATTAGCTAAATTCCCTGTGTATAGATTGTTGACTTGTGTTTAGGACGTTTCTTGTAAATTTTGTTTCCTGTGTTGGTGTTTCTAGGAAAGGAGATGGTACAGGTCAATGTAAAGATAATGACTTGTTACTTGTGTCTGTATCTTGTATCTTCTATCGTCTGTGTGCTTTTGCTGAGACAGTTTGATATCCCTGCATTTCACTTTCATCTCTTTCATCTGTGTTTTTCAGATGTGAGGCAGCAGCACCCATTCACCTGTTTCTCCTCTTTGTCCTGCAGCAGCTGAGAGCAAATATCCAAGAGATGGAGAAACTGTGCGCTCGCGTCCGCGCTGAAGATGCTGCTGCCCTGGAGAAGCTCGTCAAGCCAGTTAGAAACCAGGCCTCAACCGCCGTGCGAGACTTCCTGCGTTTGCACTCTGATCCCATGCCTCAGTCAGTGCCGCCACCCCCCCCTCAGCCCCCCAACTGTCTGTCCACCACTTTCCAACCTGATGAAAGTGTGTGTGAGGAGACGACGTACGCAGATCAAATTCAGCTCCACCTTCCAGAAATCCCTACTGATCAGAGTGCGGCTGAGTCCTGGGACAACTTGGAGGAGGTGTGTGTGTGTGTGTGTGTAAATATCAGCTGTGTTGTTTCTCTACAATAGACCCCCTCCTTTTTTTGTTTTACAACATGTATAATATAAACATATTCTTAAAGACCTACATCACTCAAAATAATGTATTTTTTCTTCTGGTTCCTATGGTCTCTCTGTGGTGTGTGTATATATATATACAGTGTATATATGTATATATATATATATATATATATACATATATACACACACANATATATATATACAGTGTATATATGTATATATATATATATATATATATACATATATACACACACATACAGATATATATATATATATATAACAGGGTATCAGGGGAAAAAAAAACTAACTTAGCACTACAGATTTCTTTAAAAAAATATCTGAAAGTCTACAGTGCGTGCAGAGGGAGTTAATGGAAACACCCAGCAACATTGAATTAAACTTGCACACACTGTAGAGTACAGACTATTATTGTCTATATGAAACATTGCTATGGTTATGGGTATTATTCATGGCTATTGCAAGATACTGACAGCTCGTACCTGTTACTACACACAGCAGTTCTGTCAGTCTGCTCTCTAACATTCACTCTCCTGAGTATTGCTGTGTTCAAACACTGACAGTTTTACACATAGCAACACGTTTGTGTGATGAGAATCAGACCAAAATTTGGAAGTGAGTTTGTGATTTTCTGTGTTCCAGGACCTGAAGGAGCTGAGTGGTTTGGTGACAGAGTTTTCTCTGCTGGTCCATGTGAGTACGATCACTCAATTATACTGTGTACATCCTGGTTCACATTTCACTATATGTGTGCACATGTGCCACTGTGAAAAACACAGTGTGAGAGAAGCAGCTCTCCTATAGTGTTTCCAGGAAGTGGTGTGTGTGTGTGTGTATAACCCTGTGTGTATGTGTTGCCTGGTAAGGCTCCTTTGAGTGGAGGTTACACAGCTCAGTTCAGGACCACTGTTGGGCCCCCGAGGACCTCCGCTGAGGCAAAAGGAGAGATTGAGGAGAACACGAGGGAGGATTTCAGGGAGGATGGGAGTTTGTCCACGGGGGGAGACGTAGGGAACGGCGCATACAGCAGAGCAGGTGGAGAACAGACGGCTCAGATTATCGCTCTATCCTCAGGGATGGAGAGAGAGAAACCGGGAGGCTGAGTAAAGAGATTAACAGTGAAAAGAGAGAGAGAGAGAGAGAGAGAGAGAGAGAGAGAGAGAGAGAACAGACAGAGGCATGGGGGGGTGAGGATTGAGGGTAGAAAGAGCATCGACATGTTGTTGTGGTGTCTCTAGGGTGAAAGGCACCATTAGGGGAGTAATATTCCAGCGCTCTGCCACAGTGGAAATACTGAGTGTGTGTGAGTGTGTGGGTGTGTCTGTGTCTGTACATGCGTCATGTAAGTGGATATTCCAGTGTTTGTCTGTCTGCGCCTATAAGCGATAACGTGATTTTAGTTTCTACAAGGCTTTAAACTGGCAACTGATTTCCATTGTTGATTATGCATTTTTTTTTAAATTTGAAAACAATAATTTAGTCCATAAAATGTTAAAAACTTTCAAATGCCCACCATAAATTATAATACAATGTCTTAAAAATTGCTCTGAATAAAAGCCAAATGTATTAAAATTATGATTAAAACAAAAGAAGAAACACATTTTAGATTTTGTCGAGACTGACGAAATGACTGATCAGCAGAATATTTCAGAAAGCTGACTAATAATCAGAAGTTTGTAGGCTTTTAGCCACCTCATTTCTCTTAGAAATTCCACTGTGGAAAATAATCGTGATGATGAAGATTCAACAAGTATGACTAAATAATTATTTTTTCTCCTTTCTATAATATTATTTGGGTAATGTTTTTTTTAGATATAGTACTGTGAAAAGTGACAGGAAATGGAGGGAGAGAGAAGAAGAATGACATGCAACAAATGATCCAGGGATGACAAGGATATCCAATTCCTAAATATTACCAAAACTAATAAGTATGTGACCACATTATTCACTAAGTATTCAGGATTACGGTTGTAACTTGACTTTTGCAGCTGTAGCATCTGAATCTTGGTTCATCCCTTTGCCTTTGGAAATGAGAGGATGTTTTTGGTTTAAAGAGGCGCGGTGACCTGTGAATCTCACCGACGAGACGCAAAGCTTCACACATCACAATAATAACAGGAAGCTTTTACATGGGTGTGTGTGTGTGAGAAAGCAGTCAAATGAACAGGGCCAAGATATTCAACGTGACTTTGAGCTCAGTGTGAGGCAGAGAAAAGTGAATCGGTGCAAAGGAAAAGAGAGGAAGAGAAGAGGGATCGTGCTCGGGTTGTTGTTTGGTCACCATGTCTGTCCAGCAACCACAGAGAGAGAGACAGCTGCCACTCTGAATATTTCATGAGATATACACAATGACCAACCCCCCCACCCCACACACACACACACACACACACACACACACACACACACACACACACACACAC
>VXCM01000063.1:26890-230477 GCA_014773175.1 Lucifuga dentata | reverse complement strand
ACACACACACACACACACACACACACACACACGTGACCCCACCTCCAATGTACTCTCCCTTAAATCCACCTACAGCCTCCTCACACACTTGTATACATGCACACAATTCCTATGTTAACTTGTGGTGTGAAGCAGGATTTGAATTTTTGATTTTTTGATTAAAAAAAAAAAAAAAAAAAACTAGGCGCACGACAGGTGGTTGGTCTTTCACACAGGAGGATGTGAGTGTGAGTGGATGTGTATGTGCGTGCGTGCTTGTGTGTGTGTGTGTCTAACCCCTGTGCATCAGTCCCAGCAGGAGAAGATTGACAGCATAGAAGACAACGTCAACACAGCCGCTGCCAACGTGGAGGAGGGGACCAAGAGCCTGGGGAAGGTGCGTATTTTTGTGTGTGTGTGTGTGTCTTCTGACGATCTCGCTGTCTGCAATAATGTGTATGTGTGTGTGCATGCAGTGTTTGGGAGATGGGGAGATCGATGGCACTTTGCCTCCCAGCCATTCCACAGCGTTTGTCCCTATTGATCCGTTCGAATACGGAGGAAATCTGCAATTAAGGAAATAGAGAGAGGAGAGGGATGGAGAGGACAGGAGGGAAGGAGGAGTGACAGAGAGAGAGAGAGAGAGAGAGAGGATGAGAGGGGTGACGAGTTTGCTGCAGCATTAAGGAGAGGTTTGAATGACTGTTTAATAGCTTTCAGGAGCAGCATTTGGGCTTCCATTGTCGATTCAATACACTCTTCTGCATGTGTGTGCGCACACATGCACACACAAACACACACAGGCACACGCACACAAACTGGGACAGACAACTCAGTGCCCTTCTCACATATTACACAGTCAAAGTGTTGTTGAACTTTTTGTCTGTAATACTGAGAATGAATCACCTGTTTTTCTCCATCTACAACACACACACACACACACACACACACACACATTTATTTTCTGGAAAATGTTAATCAATAAAGTACTTTTTGGCTCAGCAGTTCTTTAAGGTTTATGGAAAAACAAATGATCTTCAGTCAGATGAAGTCTCTTTTAAGCTTTGTTCACATTTTAGGAACACAGTAATTGATGTGTGAATTAATTCGAGACACTCAGAAATAATGGACAGTCGTGATTCTTGTGTGCTTATAGGAAAACCTGTAAATGACATGAAAAATAACATTAAGATAGCTGTTTATCAATATGCTGCCAGATCCTTCACATAACATGAATCAAACAAATCCCTTAAAATAATGAAATATCCATAAAATATCAAATTAAATGGTTCATTTCAGTTCAATTCCCTCACATGAGAACAAAGTTTGACCTCTGTGTGAGGTCAGTATTAGATGCAGGAGTGTGGAACGATAAAGGAAATGAAAGCGATGTCATATAAAGCGTTTGAAAGCTTGTCTGTCATCAGGTCACAGTATGACACACACATAAACACGCACGCACACACACACACATACACGAACACCACACCCACATTTCCATCATCTTCAACCTGTACCTAGAATCCTTTTAACTCAGCTTGGATGAAATTAAAATTGCCTCAACTGCCACAGGGATGGGGACAAGGAATAGTACCTTTTGAACTAGATTAATTTAATGTTTGAGTGTTAATCAAGTGTGTGTCTGTGTGTGTTTGTGTATCAGCGTGTGTGGGAGGATGGTCAGAAGTCACTCATTAATTGCCATCAGCAAACAGCACCTTCCACTCTGATGATAACAGCCGTAATAACACACAGGCCTCATCTCTCTGATTTCTCTTAAATGGAGGAAACGCTGAGCTTTGATGCAGCCATGGAAGTTGGTTTACATTTAGATACGCAGACGTGTTTGTGTGGGGGTTTTTTTTCCCCTTCTGTGGGTTGATGTGTGATCATGAAAGGATAGAGACATCCAAACTCTATCGCAGACTGTCGTGAAGCCTCAAAGTACTAATGCCGCCACCCTAAAACGTGTGCATGTATGTGTGTGTTGTTACTCTTTCGCTTAATTTCATCAAATGAACCTGGAACATATCTCCTCTGTTTCTCTAGGCGGTGGGCTACCGGTTAGCAGTGCTGCCTGTTGCCGGGGCGCTGCTGGGTGGAGTGTTAGGGGGTCCATTAGGCCTGCTGGTTGGGTTCAAAGCTGCAGGGGTGGCCGCTGCTCTAGGAGGAGGGGCCCTGGGGTTTGCAGGGGGCAACCTGGTCCAAAAGCACCGTCAAACCCGAGTTGAGTTACAGATGAAACAACTGACAGCGCCACCACCAGAACCACCAGCTGACCCTGAGTTAAGCAATAACTGACACCTCTGGTTGGTCAGGCTGTGATCTGCAGTTGCTGGCCAATCACAGCGGCTCCTGTGTCGACTGACCTCTCTCTCTCTCTCTCTCTCTCTCACTGTGACTGAGAGCNACCTCTCTCTCTCTCTCTCTCTCTCTCTCACTGTGACTGAGAGCTGCACCGACGACCTCCAGCTCTGATTGCATTCTCTGACCCTGGACAGGTTCTATTAGATGGAGTCACCTTGTATTACTGTAGCACAACTGTGAAAGATTTTTTTTTTTTCCACCTTTTCTATGCATCAAATACATAGATGTTTGGATGTGAAGTCTTTTTGGAACTGATCATCTGGCTTACTACACCCAACTGATTGATTTTATTCTAAACATAGCAAACATGCATTAGCTATTTATGCTGCAGCTTGTAGCATTTGGTTGGATCAGGCTATCTTACCTGTGAACAGCTAGAAGAATAATCCCTTATTTTAACAGACCGAACCATTCTCATTCTGTCAGATACTAACATTAAATGTCCGTTTATCGATAGCTTAGCATCTTTTTCAGAGCACTTTTTGTGTAAAATCAGGATTTTCAGGATTACCAATATGCCTCAGTATTTGGAGAAAGGCAGGGAGTTGTGTGCTGTTGTCCCAACGTGAACTTGTAGCAGCTGCTGGCTGTACTACTGAGACACTACCAAGTATGTTTAGAGAAGTTTGCCATGATGTTAGTGTATAAACAATTACAAAGTTGTACTGACGGAGTTTATATAGGTAATACTGTATGTAATATTATATGTGAATGAAATTGCAAAAAACACCGAAGTGCCACTATCCATATCGTTTCAGAGAACCTGCCACGTTACAAGGCTGCTCTTCTGCCAAATAAAATGCTTCTTTTCACTCTGTGCCATACAATGGATGAAATGAACACTGAGTGAGGAGATGAAGCTGCCATACAAAGCATGAGACAACACACAAGTCTGTAAAATGTTTTAATTTAACCTTTTTTCATTTTGACTCCCCTCTGAGATGACTGATTTAAAAATGGCATCACTTGCTCTTCATCTTGACCCTTCCCTCCATTGCTCTCCTGTATGTGGGCTGATATGTCACTATTGCAGGTGTCTCTTGGCCTCTATGGAAGGGCGGGAACACAGTACAACTTACTCTAATCTGGCTCCCACTTTGGGATCCATTTACACTGAAGTTTTATCAGGGATACTAAACTTGTACCAAAACCCTGAAGACAAATATAAAGAGACAGAACTGTTTTAAAGAGAACTAGTATAAAGCATCTGATCGCAATCTCCACCATTCACTTATTTCTCAGCCTGGGCGGGACGCAGTCTTTCTCCGTCAGCATAATGACACTTGACAACAGGTAAGAAAAAAAAAAACAACAGCCATTCAAAGATTCATGTATGTGAAGTTACTACATCATTTCAAAACTTTTCGATTCAATTCCTGGGAAGGGACATCTTCATCTATAACCATTTAGTACTGGGAAGTGGGGTAGGGGGCAGCATCTCAATAGGCTGGAGAAACTCTTAACTTAAAAGTAACTTATCTTCTGTCTTGAGTCCCAATTGGAAATTGTGTTACCTTATCAAATATTTCAAATTATTTCTGAAGATATGGAGATAAAACCACTTAAATAGCCATACTGTTGTAACCTGTGCTATGCAAATGAATTAGAATGGAGTTGGTCCTATTGAGATGCCAGCAAGACTACATAAGCGTCTCCTATCAGACAGGCTGAACTGGACTGGAGAACCCACAGATTAGAACCGTAAAAACTGGAGTGAGGGAACCCTTCTGTTTTCCTTCCAAAACAACAGGGTGATGAAAACCAAAGAAATAAAGAAAACTCTGCATTTAATTTAGACCAACAATGAGACGCCCATGTAGCACCAACATATTTACAAGCTCCAAAAAAATAAAAGTAAAGACACTTATCTTTATTCTCCTAATGCCCTTAACCCCTGCCCACACAAGCTGTTTCTCTCCCACCCCTTGCTTTTAATCCAAAATAAAAACTGTATGTGAAAGTTATGAAAATATACGTTATTCCAACAAGGCTGTGACATGGACTGCACTCCTCTCTCCTCTTCTTGTACTTTTCTCTTTTCCTTCTTCTTCTTCATCTTCATCTCTCTCATTCTTTAGTAAGGGTGTTGGGTGTTGCTGTTCTGTCCCGCTAGCCTGTCCCAACCCTAACCCCCTCCCTGGCCCCGGGTCGTGGCATTGAGTCACAGGATCACTGGAAGGCCGATGAGGTCACAGCTCGTCGCGGTCCCTTCTGAGGATGGTGTAGCGAGTCTCGCTGGGCGCCAGCTTCTGAAATGAGCTCTCTGGAGGGCTGCTGGCAATTTCTCCTCCCATCTCCTCCTAATATCAAATTTCACACAACATGACTTAGTAAACCATGCTCCAGAAACTGCATAGTCTGTGCTGATAGACTAGCCTGCATGGCACAAAATTATGGATCCCAACAGGTTAATGAGCAGAAGTGCTATGACTGACTGAGATGGTGTACTTTATGTATAAAGGTGAAAATGATTATATTTAGGTTAAGATGAGAGATGGTTAAGATTATGTAAAGGTTAGTTGTGGTTAAAGTGAGAGTAGAAATCTGGACAGGACTTATTTCTCAACCATAAAATCGCCTGGCTGACCTGTCCAGGCGTGGTGTCCGTGGGATCAGGACCGTGGTGGAACTCTCTGTGCAGCTTTCCGGAGTGAAGATCCAACACAAATTGCCTCAGCTTGCCTGGTACGCTGGAGAACAAACACACACGCAGAAACATATTACCTGTGAGCCTGATGAATGCTGCCACAGCGCATTCCCACACTCAAAGTTCAGCAGTAAAGACAGAGCAGCTGTAAGCGCAGAGTGGCTCAGAATGAACTGCTGATATAAGACATCGCTGCTCTGGGCAGCATGAGAAGACATCCGTCCTCACAGACATGTCATGGAGCAGCATGAAGTAACAACGGGTCATGAGCTGCTGTTGTATCACAAAGCTGGTCCCCAATCACAGCTAACTCTGACTGTCAGAACCACATGCAGGCACACACAAACATACATATAAATAACATACACTGCACTAATATAATTACAAGCTGTGTGCCACATACAGTGGTGGGGCGATAGTAATGTGATGTAATTAGGTTGTGGAGGGCTGGTCAGTCCTCGGGGCTTCTGTCTATCTGACCAGACTCTGATTGGGGCAGAAGGCAGGCAGAGTGGTGGGGGGCAGAATAAATAAGATTAAATTAGATTAGAGTGGATTAGTTTAGCACTAATTGCACGTGCCAAATCATGTCACATTAGCCCCGGTGTCCTGGCCCATTAATAAAGGACAGATTTTAAAAGGTGTGACATTTCTCTGGTGTTCAGTGCACAATGTGTTATAGTGTGTGTTTTATGTCATTTGTCTCAATAACAATTTCATATAGGGCCGCGTGATATATCATGCACAATGATATCAGATAATAATTGTACAAAAATGGCCAAACTTATGCCCAGTATGCCACAGTGATTTGTCATGTGGAAGATTCACTAGCTAATTACAAGTGTGCATGTGGACAGTGTTCATTTATGCTTGGTTATTTTTTTTTCCAAACTATTGATTTCCAGAAGCTTTTTTTCTGATGATTGAAGGGGGCAGATGCACAAATGGCGCTATAGCTCCAAAATTAAAAACACTGGTATCATTCACTGGACATCGGTCATAATGTGCATACAAGCACTTAATTGTACCCGCATGCAAAAAGACATCCTTGGATATCGAAAATAAAAGGCAGTACTTACGCCAGGTCTTTGAAGTCGGGGAAGACATACATGTGTCTGAATGAGTCTATCGCTATGACAGGACAGTCAGCGGGAGTTTTCTGGATGTGCAGCAGAGGATGGCGGAACTTTTCACAGTCTGCGTGCAGGAAGTTTATAGACCCTAGCAAAGAGAGAGGAATAAAGTCCCCCATTAACTCTAACGCACAAGCTTGATAGATCAAAGGTCAAAACACTGCTAAATTTGGCAACATGGCAATAAAATCGTTTTTTTTTTTTTTCAATCATCATCTAATAATTTGATTGAAATCAGCATAAATTGGCGTGTGCGTACTCTGAGTAACCAGATCTAAGTTATGTGATTGTAAATTGACTTAGTCAAGCATGTAAACGTTATAATCTCAGTAAAATATCTCTGCACGCATTTCCTCACCTGGAGGCCCCTTACTCATACTCTGATTACACAATGCTTTATGTATATTCGGCAAACCGCAAAATCTTATTAATTTCATCCATTTATACTGCATGCTTACTGCATTTTTGCCTTAATCACAGTGCAGACAAAAAAAACCCAAAAAAAAAAACAGAGTATGGTGTAAATGTAGTGACTGCCACAAAGGTAATCACGCACCTTTTTCGCTGATGAGCTGGCGAGCTACTTCATGTTGGAATTTCTCTAAACTCTCTCCGTCCTCTTTAATATGGAACAAGATGAGGAATGGGATTCCTTCTTCAGTCAGCTCCTAGAAAAAACACACACACACAAACAGGACATTAGTGTGGGTCAGCAAATGGATTCTCCATTCTGTCTCTCTTCATGCCTCTCCATGTATAAATTTTGGCAAAATTATAATCCAAAAAAACAAAAAAAAAAACAACCCACAACCAATAATTATAATCATGCTTCCGACAGTCAAGCAGGAAACGAACCTCTCCATTTTCAAAAGTGATCTCCCTGACCAGTGGCACACACTTGTCCTGGGCCCAAGCGTATGTCAGGTCAAAGTTCGTGAGCGAACCCAGATAGATCATGTCAGGAACACCCTCCCCCACAGGCTTGTAGATCACGTTGTCTCCACTGAACCGTTCCGACTCAGACGTAGCACTAGAGGAATAAAGCCATTAAGAAACTTCAAGATTACAAAGAAAATTCATGTAAGACAATAGCCTAAAACAATCAACTCCATGCAGGCTACATCTGAATGATTATGGGAAATAGATCTATAGATGTTGTTTGTTTTTATGTCTCACCCAAAGGCAGCCAAGAACGTGCAGTCATCTCGAAGGATGTTGGCAACCTTCTCAAACGTGTGGTAATTATCAGAGTCCTTTTGATCAAAGTAACCTATGATGTTTCGCTTGCTCCTCTGTTGAATAAAAAGACAGAGGATCAGGGTTGGAAAAAATCTGGCACTATTTTATTTTAACTAGGTGGGAATTTTATTTTTTTGTAATCTATGTGTGTGTGTGTGTGTGTGTGTGTGTATCAGCCACTTACATCCATAGTTTTAATCTCCTCCAATGACTGTAGCTCTTTCACAGGATCAACCTGCTGCTGGCGGATGAAGTCGGCAATGGCTGTCACTGACCTCTGACCCCTGTACTCCCTCTTCATCATCATCCCATTGCGGAACAACTTCAGTGTTGGATATTTAGTGATACGGTACCGCTGTGCTATCTCCGCTACACAGTAGTGGAGGGAGGGAAGTTAAGTAAAGAAAGAGAAATCAATTGATGAAGAGGAAGAAGCAGAGTAAAAACACATGGGGATGGGTGTACAGGGAGAGAAGCAGTGACAGAGGCAGCGGTTAAACCTCAGTCTGAAAACACTGCCTTCAGTCAGCTCACAGCTCTGATCTCCCACATGAAAGCTGCCCCCCACCAAGAGTAAATATTCTCTCTGCACGCACTGAATGAGTGTGTGTGTGTGTGTGNTGTGTGTGTGTGTGTGTGTGTGTGTGTGTGTGTGTGTGTGTGTGTGTGTGTGAGTGTGTGCATGTGGCAGGTGTCAATCTTCCTGCAGGGGGTCTCTAAGCCTCCAGCCTTCACAGGAAGCAGCAGTTTTGTCATTAGTCTTCAAACAGTTTGCAGGTCATCAATAATTCCCTTTAATTTGGTTTATCTCAAAAGGCTGAGGCTGGCGGTTTATGTGTCTGTGCTTTGGTGTGGTGGCCATCTATGTGTACATATGTGCATCAAATAGTGTGTGCATGTGTGTGGCGTCACTTTCCTTTTTGTTTTTTACTTCCATATAGTATGAGTCCATTGGAGTAGTTTAGGGCATCAGATCAGAGCGCGCCATTAAAAACAATGATAAATACAGGTTTGAGCTGACATTTTTTGACATTTTATAGACTACCACATACAATAATGGCGTGTTATTCTTTGGCACTTTCCTTTACAAAGTTACAATAAAATCAATGGCAAATAAGAAGGAAATACTCACAATGTTGGTCACAGTCAACACGAGCAAACACCACGTGCTTGGTGTCCGGGAACTCCTCCCTCACTACGTTCGACGCCTCCTCAAAAATTGGATGAAGCATCTGACTGAACCTACACCTGTAGGGTGGAGGGATGGGGAGTCAAAAAAGCTTCACATAATGATTAAACAAACTGAATTATTTTTTAAGCTTCTGCAATATTTTGCAGTAGATTCTGTACTTGTATTTTTTTTAATAACTGACTACACTGGTGCATCATGATGGTGCAATACTTTGCTGTCCGTCATTCACCGAAAGTTTAAAGATGGTTAAAATACAAATTAAACACAATATAGCTGTCATATGAACAGAATTCCATTTAGAAGGTAAACATCATGGTAATAAATGATAATGGTAATAACATTTTATTTATGGCAACACAGAAAAGACCTGCATTATCATAACACCTGCTTTATGTGTCAATTAATGAAAGAAGGATGTACAGTATAAAACACAGGTCAACAGAGGTCATGGAAAGAGGAAGCAACAACACACTTACCAGTCTGCATAAAAATTCACTAATGCCACCCCAGCATTATCTGCAAGGAAACACACATGCACAAATACATACAAAGAAGAAATATATATACATATGCCTAAATACACTCACAAATGTATATTTTACTTCCAGTAAAATGAATTATGTTGGTTAAACTTAAAGGACCATACCGGTGATCGTGCATATTTGAGCTTAATATTTTCAATATTCATACACGTGTTACTGACAATCATTTCCCAAAGTATACTACTGGAACGATGAATTAAAAAGTTTTTTTTCCTACCTTCCAAACCGCCATTGGTTTCACTTCATTCTGGTACACTATTAAAATCAACTTTTGATATTTGAAACATTCTTGGGATAGGTAATCCATCATCGTGAACAAGACGTGTATTTAGGGTTTTTTTTCGAATTTACGTAATTTTAGCATTTAAGTGCAATAAAACGCATGGAGTGAATGTATGTCTCCGCTGGGGAATAAACTTCCAAAAGAAGACCTGCGTTTATTGAAAAATTAAATGACCCTGACTTCATAAGGCTGCGTAACTATTAGCAGGTGAAACATCATTTTTTAAGGGTGGGTGTATCACTTGAATATTTGATTTTGAAAGATTAAGAGATTTTGCAAAATATCAGGAAAGCTGAAATACGGTTTCATCCTTTGGGAAATGGTTGTCAGAAACATAACATGTATGAAAATTGAATATATGAGGCTCAAACCTGCAAAATGCCCGGTATGGTCCTTTAAGCCTGTGAGTTTTCAACGACTCTAAGGACTAAACAAACTGTGAGAAAAATGAACATGTCCCCCTAAAGACAACTAAGAACGGGACAAAGAAAAGTGGAATGGATGTGACCATGTGTGAGGCCTTACTTAGGACATCATCAATGTTGCCTGAGTCCAGACTGGTGATTTCTGCTTGTCCAGGAGTAGAGAGGCCCATCACCTATAGACCCATGCAGAGAGACACATAACAAATCAATTTCTATTAAAACTACTATATGGACACTTGCTAAAGTGAATAAAACAAGCATGTCAGGTATCTCTAGTTTATCTCCTGACTAACTCACAAACCTGAGTACTGAGCTCATACCTCTATACTGTACGTTTATACAGAAGTGCTGTTGTGCTGATTCAGATTAGGGGGGCAGGGGTGTNACCTCTATACTGTACGTTTATACAGAAGTGCTGTTGTGCTGATTCAGATTAGGGGGGCAGGGGTGTGGTTCTTATCGCCAAATTTTTGTAACTTTCTGAAAAAGACAATTCAACGGTCACACCCACTTTCCAAAGCAGTTACCCACCCCACACACGTGTGTGAAAATGAGGAGAACTGCACTGAAAACTGATTACCCCTCATTCCTCACATTCCTACTTCCTCCAGTCTGTGTTCATTACTGAGGAGTGTAACTGAAATTTGGTGGAAGATCTCACCAAGATCAGGATAGACGTGTGCCAGTGGATGGATTCTTCTTGCACCATCACTGTACATTTTTGAATCATAGTGACACATCTGGCACCAGGAAATGCAGCTAGCCATGTGCTACCTGTAATGCTAAATTTTATTTTCCATTATTGATCTCTTACACCAACTAATACTTCAACTTTAAAATCCCCTTGCTGTCCCACCTCTATTAAGATATGTTCCTGCTGGCTTTTGACCTGCTGAAAACACATATAACTTTTAGCAGATTTAAGGTATGTTTCACATAAACATATTAACAAGTAAAAAGCACAGCCTGGAAAATGCTGACTCTGAACTAAATTAAACAAATCTCCATCTGTGCATGTTCTAGATGTCTTTCCTGATCAGATTTGCAACAAAATAATGTGTGAGATATTCGTTTCAGTTTTTTCAGCTCAAAAGTTAATTTTGTCTGTGTCTGATGCTCCAGAAATATGACATTTCAAGTCAACATTGCAGAGCAAAAACTTGTAATTTCTGTATTTACTTATATATCCAAGCACATTTTTCAATGTAGCCTCAGACACATTCTGGTGCAAAATTCTTTCTATTTCCCAGCTTATTTTTGTATGTTTCTTGGACAACAAGTTCCTCACCTGAGGCCTTCTAAGAGGTTTACTGGTTTACTGGCAGGTTTACTGAGTTACTTGGATAACTCACACACTTTTAATATGAAAACTTGAGCAAGTTTTCTCATTTTCTCACTTTTGATTTTTTTTGAGATGCAGCTATTTGACATCCTGTCAACATGCTGACAAACTGTAATTGTTGTGTGAATTGCTGTGAATGTAACATAATCAAAATACGTTTAAGCTATATTTTGCACAGTGACTAAAATGAAATCCACAAAACAAACCTCTTTTGGTAAATGTTTGAACAGAAAAAATGTGAAATTGTACACTGAAAAATTTGTTGCTTACATTCCACTAAGCCTAATAGTTTGATTAAGGGCTATGTTGGGAAAATAAAATCTTGCATGCATCCATGTTGCTTTCCTATATTTTTCATGATTGACAACTGGAACAAGAACAAGCTTATAATTACAATATAATAACCAAGGATTTCCAAATTCTGATTTTAAATGCAAAGCTGTATGAAAGGAAAATGCCATGATGGCATCCAATGAAATGAAAGATGAGAAATGCACAGCAATGTCAGATAGGTGATAACTCTGTACTGAAAATAAACACCTACAAACTCATACAGGATAAAATCTTTCATCAACAGATCAAGTACTTCAGCAACACTTCCTCATGGTAAAAGAAGACTGAAGAAAACCACACTGTCAAAATTTTGATTCTGATAACAAATAATTACATTCAAGTAATGGGTATGTGACTAATACTACATGTTTTTCTATCATAATCACATCCACTGCCATCAAAGTGTGTAAAAGTAATCAACACTTCAACAACATCCATCATGCCTTAGAATTATGTGTATGCTGTGTGCTTATCTCTGATCTGTGTTGAATCAATATCTTTCTCAAACAGGATATGTGTCAGCCCTCTTTCTTCTGCCGTTAAAGCAACACTATCATATATTCTAAGTGAGGCAGAAGCTAATTTGCAAACAGATAGAGTTGGGTCTGCTTCATTCTTTACTAGTTCAATAAAGTTGTATATGAATATAATATAGTAATCTTTACTTATGCATACATCACTCACATACAAACCAAGAGTCAGAGCTTATCTATCACTGTTATAGTGATCATGGTGATCACTTTGGTTTGTTAGAAACATGTTTTTTTTATATTCCCTTTCCAAACATAGCCATTTGACGATTTATCTGCCACTGTGCTTTTTTTTTTTTTTTTTTTTTTTACTATAAACAACCTTATAGATTTAGTCTGATACCAAAAACCATAAGTCTTATAAAGGCAAAGTTCTGCCGCCAGAGGAGAACACTAAACTTTAATTTCAGGCCCAAACTCTCATAACAGCACAACAGCTGCACCGTGTCTGCTTCCGGGTTCTTAGCCAATAAGAATGAGCCACAACAGAGGAATTCACCAACCGGCGAGCATCATTCCGGGCACACATACAGATACACCAGTCCAACTTAACTTTATGCGTCCATATCCAAATCCATGTAACCGACCGTTAAACACAGCAGATAAATTCGCTTAAAATGCTTAACTACTCATGCTAGTAGTTAGCATTCACGCAAAGATGTCAATATTTGTTAACAACTAGCTTTAGCGTCACTTCTCTTCCAAGGTTAACCAACTAAATTATGAGGCATTCAACTAGTTCATTTAAAGTTTGTAGAATGCAGCTTAAACTGTAACAATAACGGGGTAAAAACCCATGTATTAAAGCTGCATCAGCAATAGATGTGACACTGCATCGTTAGTTAGCTAATTGGCTAACTAGCTGCTAAATTAACGTTGGAGCTGGATAACATGGTTATGTGTTGCTGGGTAAAACACAGTTAGAGGGCCTCATCACTCAAAGTGCTAACTAGAAGCACTTCCAGCTGTGAGAAAGCTGTCTCGCTAATCACATTAGCCATGTCCCATGGCAGCAGAGGTATATCAGCTAGTAGCTAGTTGCGATGCATCGGCAGGCTAACAAACGTTAACTACTAGGCAAGCATTAGCCTGGCTGGAGAAGCTGCATAATCCCAGACTGAGACCAGACGCTTACCAGCAGTATAACCATGACGCAGCAGAAACTGAGAGCGGGAGGTAACGTTAACACTTTCATTGTAAAGTGTAGTTATTGGAGATGGAGGTTGCTCTGTCTGCCCAGCCTGTCTCGACGCCGCTCTCCTCACTACAGCAGGAAACGTACGGCGAACCAATCTCACGGTGACCACGGAAACTGACTGACACTTCCGGTGTTTGCTTGCCTTTGTGGGAAATGTCGTTTTTAAAGACAATACGTGCCTGAGTTATACGGCCAGGAAAACTGCAATCATGGCGACTATTTCTTTACAAGAAGTATACCTATGGGAGTTGTAGTATTTTGTTGGCCGAAACGGTGGCGATCCAACGGGACTCCTTGGAAGAAAACTTCCCAAAGATTTCCATCAGAGAGAAAAGAAAATAAGACGGCATATATAACACCAACAAAGTGTGAGTGCAGAAAACGTTAAGTTGATAGTCACTGTGCCATTGCCATTTGTCCTGAGTACCACAGCTTATGAATTACAGATTTCTCTTAAACATGGATGAGTGGCATCATTTTGGGTAACTTTGTGATGCTAACTTCAGGCTTAGTTTGACCAACGCATCGAGTTCTGCTGAGATGAACTGGAGTTAATTAATGTTAAAACAGAATGAACATGTGAGAATGAACATGTGTTGTAGTGCAAGACCGTGTCGCTATAGAAAGTTTTAACATTTTCTGGTTTGCGCAGCTTCTATAGATCTTTGTAAACAGGCTCTCCACGTTAAACTGCGTGGTTTTTTTTACATCTTTTTCAAACAATATGAACTACTTAAAACCTCGAAGCACAAAAATTAATGCACCTCATTAGACAGAATAATAAATTATCACTGAGACATCAACCCGCTGTCTGTGATGGGTACAGTAGCAGTATTGTAAACTGGCAATTATTTAGTGAACAGGTGGGCTGGTCTCAGTATGTGAGTGATCCTCTTTCTCTGCCCTGGCAGGAGTCAGGATCAGGACAGGTAGGGGACCTGGACGTGCATCCACACCCACCAAGGATGCACTGAACTGGGAAACATCTGCTGAAGTGTCCCTCTCAACACAGCTATGGTAAAAATCCAACACACAGAAATCAGCTATCTATAAGTGCTTTATTTTATTAATCCCAGAAGATTTGTATATTCTGCAATAGTTAGGTGTATCATTTCATAGCTGATGGTTACTTTTGTGCGCCATGTAATAACTGTTTGTGTTTCTCTGTCTAGACTGTTGGGATTACATGTAACCAACCTAACTGTGTGTGCTATAAAAGTCTAATTGTTAAGGAGGTTAATGTGGAATGCTGAATTGAATCCCAGCATTAATATTTTATGAGCTAAAACTGTCCATAGGGGGTACTCAGTGTGTGAACTCACAGATGGAGTCAGAGGAAGATTCTCTCTCTCTCTCTCTCTCACACACACACACACTGTTCTGAAGTTTTGAAGTTTTTTGGGGTTTTNTTCTCTCTCTCTCTCTCTCTCACACACACACACACTGTTCTGAAGTTTTGAAGTTTTTTGGGGTTTTTTTCTGGAAAATATGGAATGAAAAATCTCACAATACCAAGAATGCCACTTTCAATATTGATACACACAGTATATCATGATAAACTGAGGTTTGAAAAATCCCATGTTAATATATTGCATGGTATTGGAAAGGGATAATTAAAAATATTTTGTGTTGCAACTCTGAAATATTAAAAAAAAAATCTAGAAAAAAATATTTAATTCAGAAAACAGAACTGCATATAGCAATTTACAACATTTACCAAAAGAAATCCCATAGCACAACTACAAAGATGGACAGGTTCACTTTTATATGCAACAACCTTACCCATATATTCAGATTACAATTTACAAAGTCACTTTCTAGAAAATAGAGCATTGATGGTTGTGAGCATTCCAATGTAACTCATAAATAACAACACATAAGAGTTCAGACCATAAGATGATATTCTGATTAGTATTCAGTTAACAAAATCTATTGAATAGATTATTAATGATTAACACATAAATCATTATAGCACCAGATTAAAGCACAACATAATTATGTCTTATTTCAGCACTCTTGTCTAATTCAACCTATTGAAACATCACAACATTTTTTGGAACTTTAACAGTTAACAGCCTACTGCAATATATTCTAAGTGTGCCAGCTGAGGAGAGATAAGCTGTACATGTATGTTTTTTGAAGTAACATTGGGAAGATATGATGTACATTGTTCTATAGAAGTAGAGTGTTGTGGAGTGCACAAAACTGTCCCCCAGTCTAAGCTTATATGTCCATCTTCTCCCCATTTTCCCAACTCCTTCCTTTTCCACTTTCACCATCTTTTTCCATTTTGCATTGCTCCCATTGATTTTTTTGTTTGTTTGTTTTTCCAACTGATGTCCCTGTGCTCTGATTTGCCGGTGGGCACATTGCTCTCTGCACTTTAATTGGACATTTAATTAGATCACAGTTTTAGTCCAATTAGACTCAGAGGTGCAGGGAGAAAGGGTTTGAAGGGAGGAAGGGAATGGAGGAGGAGAAGAGGAAAAAGTCCCCAAGCTGGTATCTGTCTCCCTTCCCCCTTCTTTTACTCCCCACTCTCCTCATTCTTTTTCTCTTTCTGCCTCTCTCTCTGTCCTACTGCCTGTCATTCTCTCTCTCCTCCTCTCTCCTCAGGGTGGTTCATTAGTGATATAATGGGATGACACAAAACATGCAACTCCCCTAACTCTCAGTCTTCGGCAAAGTGACGGGGAATGTATCATTTCACCGTAGCCGAAGTCATCTGGTCATTTTTCAGGGTGTACTTGTAGAATTATATTTTTTGAGTGAGCCAATGCTGAAACCATAAAGAAGGAAGTGAAATGTCTTTTTAGAGAGAATTTGGATGTTATTAGTGCCTCTGATTAATCTCCAGCACCTCCTGACAGACTGCCACTCACGGCAGAATCGACCGGCCTACAGCACACGTACACACTGCAAACATTAACGACATGCTGTGTAGAACCCTATCAACAATAGAGTGCTCCGGTATGATATCACTACACCTAATGAGAATAAGATAAGCCTCATTACCAGCAGCGCTCACTTACATGCCAGTCAAATGAAGGGCTATTCTGTTCTGCAACAATTTTAGTCCCCTACAGTTCTGCCCTCTTCCCCTTTTTGCTGTCAGAGTCCTAGCACAGAGCTCAGACTCCGAGCATAAACAACACCAATGCCCCAGTGGGCTAAAACACTTGGGCAAATATTAACGTACGTGAAGAGCCACATGTGTGTGCCTGTGTGTGTGCAAATCCACACATTTATGCTCAGGTGTAAGTCCTCAGAGGACACAAGTCAATCTCTGTGTCCCTCAAGCAGTCATACACACCACCCCTCTTTTTGACTACCTCCTACCCTCCACCCTCAGGAGACAGACAGAGAAGCAGCTTGTGATGTATCCCCTACTCTACGTCAACACACACACATACATTCAGGTTACACTTTTACACTTATTTCTGCACTGCTAATTTGTGTATTCACTGCAGGTGCATATCCTGTACATATATGCGTTTGTATGTATAGTTGTTTGTGTGTGTGCATGTGTAAATGGTGGAAAGTGAGTCGGACTGTTTAAGCCACAGGCATCACTACCTGACCCCTGTGGCTGTGAGACTGACAGCTGTGGTCCCGCCTAATTGCATTACTCTCCCATGCGATTGGCTCAGACCCTGGGGGCTCATTTGTCGGGATGCATTGTGGTAATGATGTAAATTAGCAGATCTATCTGTCAATCAGCCTCCACCCCCCTGCTGATTGGTCCCAGTGTGCCCTAGGGCTCGGCCCCCCGGCCAAGGGAGCTAGCTCATTGGTCCTTGGGGAACCAGGAAGTCTCGCAGAAATAGGGCTTCAGATTGGGCGTCCCTGTGGGCTGATATTATCTTTTCTCCCACCTCTTTACCTGTCAGTCAAACATGGTGATCGATCCCTGCAGCCCGTATCTTCTTTAAGATCTATGGACACACGCACGCACGCATGCATACACACACTTTTTATAGAAGTGTATTTTCATATAAGAGAATAACAATAATTACAGTGTGTGTGTGTGTGTGTGTGTGTGCGTGCTTGCGCGCGCGTTTATATATGTGTGTGCATGCTTCTAAAACAGTAATAAAGGCCTCAGGCTTAGACTCTGTTCCCCACTGTTTACCCAGCTTGCTCAGACTATGTCCTCTATCAAAACCAGACACCTTCACAGTGACAGAAACATATATATATAGACATACATGCTGTACTTAAACACACACACGTGTGCACACACAATTTGACTTCCTGGTTTCTGTGCCTCGCTAACTCAAAAGCATCCATTGAAGTATTCCTTACATGCCTGGTGTGTGTCAGGAGGCTGCAGTGTGTATGTGCACAGCTCTCCTGTAGTGTTGCTGAAAGGTTTCGTGGGAGTCTCTAGATTCTTTGTTAAACTCACCGTGGTTATATGAGCCAGAATATGAATAAAGACTAAATAATGTCAGCATCAGCATGAATCAATACTTATACAGATGCACAATCACTTGGTCTGGACCTCAGTCTATGATCAATAGTTTGCTCTGAGTTATTGTCTTCATATTAACAAGTAGAGTGCTCCCTGAGGAACACATATGAATGGCTAAATGAGACCACTCCAAACCTCTCAACAGGACCCAGCGTTGTTTTTACACCCTTCTTTGTTTGTTTTCAGACACTACATCTCAAAAGCTTTTTTAGCCAAATTTGGCTGCACTGTAGGTGTTTCCAAAACACTCAAGTCCTCATGAAACTCTAATTGCCTGCTCCTGGTAATATAAATGTCCCTGACATCAATTCAAATATTGATGGGTGTCCCTCACATCTGTGTTTGACCAAATTATATATTTTTCTTCTGCATCTAAGATTATTAATAAATCAATTTGTAGTTTTAGTGTAGCAGTCGGGGGCTTTCATATTGACTTAAAAAAAATGCAGAAAAAGAAAAGTCAACAAAATAAATGGCAAAGTTTGTCAGCGTGCAATGAACTCAGTGTCAAATAGCACATAACATATAGTTTATCTTAGTTCTCTGTGTAAAAGGTTGTTAACTTCAGAATCAGCCTATTACTGTTGTTTGTGAAGATGTAGCTTAGGCTTCTTTTATGATTCCTGCATGTGTTAGATATTAGCATTCGCAGACTGCATGTACATGTATGCATGAGTGAGTAATCTTTGTAAATTAGAGATGTTTGTGGTTGATTTCTGTAAAGCCCCTGTAAAAACTCTCTCGCACGGAAAATCACTTCCCATGACGTAGCACATGTGCCAAGCGCACACGCACACACATGCACACACGCACACACATGCACACACACACACACACAGACACCTCTAACTACCATACATACCATCTCTCCTTACCACCCTCCTTTACAGACACATAGTTCACATTGCAGTAAATGTAGTAACTAACCTGTAAGTCTCTATAATGAAGCGGCACTACTTGGCAGAGCGTGAGAAAGCAGCAAGCATGATGGGTAATTGCCATGCTGCACGCAGTGTCTACAGGAGGACTCTTTATGAGGTGACGGCAGGGAGGAGAGGGGGATAAAAAAAGAAGGATGGAGGACACTGATATTCCTTCCTCCATTCACTTCAGTCAGTTTCCATCCATGAGCTCAGATATTTTTCGTGATCAGGGACGGCTACTCGCCTTTATCTTCATCATTGATTCTTATTAGTTACTGTATATCATAAAAGATCTTCATATCATGAGTTTTATAAGTCATGACTAAGGTCTGTTTGTGTAAATGAAAACATCTTGGAGAATACTGAGATTGGGACATGAGTTTGTGTCTCAGGCATTTATGTGTTTAGGGGCAATAATTGATTTCTGTGTTGTGCCCCGCAGGTCTTGTCCCACATCTCTAAACACACACACGCGCATACATGCACACACACACACGGCAGGGCATGCTGCAGTATTAATGAGACATGAATAAGACATGAAGAGAGACCCCCCCCTCTTACACAGTCACACATTCCCCACTAGGGTCTCCCCCTCCCCAGCTGCTTCCTGTCTGCAGATTACCCAGTTTTCACTGGGCTCTGGTTAACTGGGGCCAGGAAGAGATTTAACCCTCTCAGCAGGGGCAGACTCTCTCTCTCTCTCTCTCTCTCTCTCTCTCTCTCTCTCTCTCTCTCTCTCTCACTTCCTGCTGTCAGCCTTCATTGGCTCATTTAATTTCATTAGTTATTACCTTATTGAAAAGTGTGTGTGTTATTGTGTGTTTGATGGCTAAAATAGTTTTAATTGTCATTTGGTTAAAATATGATTGGTGTCCAGGAATAATAATTTTACACCTGTGGCTCATATTTACTGATGTGCGCTACAGCAGGAACACAAACGTACTGCTTGAGCAAACGTTTATGTTTTATGGATTTTTTTTTTTTTTTTTTTTTTTGATGTGGGAATGTAGGTTATTCTGGGTCCTGAGCTTCCCACGTCAACTCTTTCACCCATTCCATTTCATTTTATTCCATTATGAACACTGCATGAACTACTTGCACTTTTGTTGAGTGATGTGGTGTGCTATGAACTTAGCTGTAAAAGAAACAGTCTCAAGTTACCTTAAATTCACTGTATTAAACACTGAATAATTAGGCTCGATGTTTGTTGCTGCAGGTTGATTTTTGACTTTTCATTTGTCTGTGTTTCAGGCATCAGCAGCCTCCAGCCCAGGACCAGCCTCTCTTGGATCCCAGGTTCATGCTGCAGCTGTCAATGGAGATCGGAACTCCCTCCTCAGACTCATCACAGGTAGGAAGTATATACACAATCAACACTTGAAACATATCACAGGGAGATATGAAACTGCAAGCCCTTAACCGCATCATTAAACAAGGTTAAATTCACATGAATATGTAGTAATGTAATGCTCCATTGATCTCTGTAAGGAAATTCTCATTTCATTTGCCCCAGCACAGAAAAAAGGATCAGGGTCAGACTGATCACATGCAGTAGAGTGCCCCTACAGCTGGGTCAGGGTCTTACACAGTGACACTACAGTTGAACAGGTGCTTGTCTGCAGGGGGATGAAAACCATGGGTCCTTTGTTGAAGGATGACTTCCTTATCCAAAGTACTGGTATTAGCCAGACATTTAACCGTGTTGATATTTACACATAAATATGCTGCAAATGGAGAATTATTTGTGTATCTATTAATGTTCATATATAAATAATATTTGTCATACATCAAATGTATGTTGTGATTTATAGGATACCATCTGCAGGGAGAAAATATTGTCCTCCACAACAGCATAAATTGATTCACTTACAAAAGTAGAATTCCTATGGACTCATCCAAAAAAGTTTATAAGAAATATCCCATCAGAATTGCACTTTCTGTTTACATTTATAACCCAAACTTTAACACAGATTAACACAAATCCTTATCCCAGTTTATGCTTATGCTCTGTCTTAAAATTACAACTGTCCTCTATTTGTATGTGCATGTCTTCCTGTGTGTGTGTCTGTATGTGTGTGTGTCTGTGTGTAGCGGAGCCCTCACTGCGTGATCATGAGGACCAGTTTGGACGGACTCCTTTGATGTACTGTGTGTTGGCTGATCGCCTGGATTGTGCAGAGACTCTGCTGAAGGCAGGAGCATCAGTCAACAAGACCGACCACAGCCAACGCACCGCGCTGCACCTCGCAGCTCAGAAGGTATATATGACATGTGTAAAGATAAACATGCAGTAAAAAAATCACACAAATATTGACTCTTATACATGTTACAACCTTTTTTTTTTTAACCATGCTAATTGAAAACTAAGGTGGAACAAACTTGAATACACAAGAATGGATAAATGGGTGGGTTTATAAATAAGGAATAGGTATGTAGACTGGATGAGTTCTAGTAGAGGTTTGCAAAAAGAGAAACAAATTTTGACAGTCCATTAGTTCTAGTGGGAAGTCATTGCCCCCTAGTGGCCGTGGTTATGGCCTTAGGGCTTTTGGGGAGAGGAAAAGTCAACTACAGTCCTATCCCTCCATCCGTCCCATGCCTCCTTTTTTCACATGAATGATCTTCACTTAATCTCATTCGTGAACATAAACATTTCCTGGTAGGGGAGAACTTTTTAGTTTTAGTTTAGGGGGCTCCACCTTCTTTTCTTTTAAGTCTCGATTTAGGAGCAGTTCAAAGAGATGATTGTAATGAAACTCTCTGTAGTCAGGGTGGCCTGTTGTGCCCAGAGGAATGTAGCAGTAAAACATTGGGGCGTGAAAGAAATAATTTGTTTACTACTCAGGTATTTTATTGGTGCTTTCGTTTATGGAAGTGCACTGATAAAGGATCATCATATCCATGAAGCAAGGGGGATGTAATAGGCTATTGGGGGTCTCTTTCATAGACTTTGTGTGTGTGTGTGTGTGTGTGTGTGTGTGTGTGTGTGTGTGTGTGTGTGTGTGTGTGTGCAGGTTGGAGAATGCTAGTGATGGGAGGCCCTGTCTCTCTGACATCTGATCAATAAGTGGCAGAGACAGGCAGAGAGGCCAGGGATTACCGATCTAATTGGACTGAGAATAGGGAGGACAGAACACACACACACACACACACACACACACAGTCTAGATGCATGCTCACACNACACACACACACACACACACACACACACACACACACACAGTCTAGATGCATGCTCACACACAGGATAGATTTGTCAGACTGTGGCGTTGTGGCCACAGGATGGCAAATATTCATAACACACGTGTACACAGATATGCACACACAGATATACACACACCCTGCTAGTTTCTGACAGCTGTTGCATTATATCATCACCAGCAGGCTGGTGGTGAGACGCTGAGACCAGCAGCAAATCCAAAGCTGAGAATGATGATGATGATGATGATGGTGATATAGAGAGGATGACAGATAGAGGGTGGCTACTTTAGCAGGCCACAGAGCTGCTGTTTACCGTTTAACAGCTCATCAGACACGCTGAGGAGCGAGGCAGGAGGAGAGAACAAAGATGGATGACCTGTGGATTGAACCAGACACCACTAAAAGCCCAGGGAGTCAATGTGTGTGTGAGAGTGTGCATGTCAGTGCTACTCGTTTTTGAGGAATATTGAGGAGAATGGGTATCTGAGCTACGTAGGCAGGCACCTTTTTACACAGAATTGCGTGTGTGGGTGTTTCAGGGGAATGTGCGTTTCCTGAAGCTGCTGCTGTCCAGACGAGCTAACTGGCTGCAGAAAGATTTAGAAGAGATGACCCCTCTCCACCTGGCCACCCGTCACCCCTCCCCCAAAGCCCTCGCCCTTCTCCTCAAACACATCGGGCCTGGAGAGGNCACCCGTCACCCCTCCCCCAAAGCCCTCGCCCTTCTCCTCAAACACATCGGGCCTGGAGAGGTTGACACACAGGACAAGAACAAGGTACCACAGCCCAGATACACACACACACACACACACACACACATCCTCAAAGTGATTGGTAGATAGTTTTGTATAACTATCCTCAATCAGAGAACCAGACAGTCCGGGTGTCTGACCAATAACTCTCAAAGAGATAACTGACTGAAAATATTTTGTAGAAGCAGCAGGACACATACTAAACACACACACACACACACACACACACACACACACACACACACACACACACACAGAAAGACACTCCCACAGCAATGAATGATTTAACAATCTGTGGCTTTGTCCTGTGTTCCGTTGATAAGACCACAAACACACACATACACACACATCCTCCTCTGTCTACTGGAGCTAATGTCTATCTGACATCAGTTGTAATAATCCAATATGCATCATCATGTCAGATGACAGTGGTTTCAGCAAATCTCAGAATAGCTCGGCAGCCTTCATGGAGACATTATCTGAGTTACCATCTCAGATCACTGCCGGAATTTCAATATGTGCCTTGTGTAGCATTTAGCAGTCATATATTTTCACAAAGTCAGTGTGGAGTACATAGACACACATGTTGTATACACATTTCTCTTAATCGTTCCCTCTGTTTTGAACCCATACTTATGTTCTTTACATCCTGTAAATATTTACGTTTACATTCTGTCTCTCTCTGTCTCTTTTCATATCAGTCATCAGTATTAACCAATCTCTTTTCTTTCTCTCCATCTCCCACGTACTCTCTGTCTTTGCAGCAAACTGCTCTCCACTGGTCAGCATTCTACAACCGACCAGAGCACGTTCGTCTTTTGATCAAGCATGATTCCAACATCGGCATCCCAGACAGCGAGGGGAAGATCCCTCTGCACTGGGCTGCGCACAGCCAGGAGTCCAGCGCCACACAAACTGTCCGCTGCATACTGGTACATACTGTCAATACTGTCATCACACACATACACCTACAGGGAGATTTATAGCATCATCCTCCATCCTAATTTTCCCAGTCTGCATATCTTTTTCATTTTTTTCATTTTTTTTCTGCATTTTGACCTAGTTGTGTATATATATGTGTGTGTGTGTGTGTGTATGTGTGTGTGTGTGTGTGTGTGTGTGTGTGTGTGTGTGTGTGNACCCCTGCACTTTGCCGTTGCTGACGGTAATGAGGCAGTGGTGGAGGTGCTGACATCTTATGAGGGCTGCAGTGTGACAGCGTACGATAACCTCTTCAGAACACCGCTGCACTGGGCTGCTCTGCTTGGTGAGGAAACACACATGTACAGCTACAGCAGGATGAAATGCTACACACCGAAATGATAGATTTTTTGGCTATAATCCATCATAATCATTAGTATGGTGTGTCATCTTATTTTACTTTCCCCCAAACAAAATTCTATTGAGAAAAAAATTCACAAGTCTAGTTTGACACTAGCAATCACATTTGACTGACATTAAAAATGTTTTGTTTATTTAATTTTGTCTAGTTTATTTGAAATCTGATTTGCATACCATGCTGCAAAGGCAAATAGATAATTATTGTGTAGTTAGAAATGGGTGACTGACAATCACTTTATATGAACTGGAAGCAGTTTTGTGAAAAAAAACTTTAGACATGGCATTTTGATACATAGAAAAGGTAATTGTACCTCTTTGCCTTTGTAGAACTGTATAGATGAATGATAATCCCAGCTCCCATATTACACATATAGATTCTTTTATTTATCTGTCACTCTAGTTAGTGTTTGTGTTATGTCTCTATGTATTTACAAGTACCTCTGTGAGTTCACACGTGTGTGTGTGTGTGTGTGTGTGTGTGTGTGTGTGCGTGTGCATGTGCGTGTGTGTGTGTATTCCTTTCATTCAAATCAGGCCATGCCAGAATTGTGCACCTGCTTTTAGAAAGAAACACATCTGGCACTATTCCCTCAGACAGCCAGGGAGCAACACCCCTGCACTATGGAGCTCAGAGCAACAATGCTGTGAGTCAAACACAGCAAAAACAAAAAAACTCTTGATAATCTGTACCTGCAGAAGCAAAGGCAGGAAATGACTTCATAAGCTTGATAGTTAAGTGTGCATTTTGTGTGTGTGTAGGAGACAGTAGGTGTGTTTCTGTCCCATCCGTCAGTGAAGGATGAACCCGATCTAGAGGGGCGGACGGCCTTCATGTGGGCTGCTGGGAAGGGCAGCGATGATGTCATCCGCACCATGCTGGCCCTCACCCCTCACATTGACATCAACATGGCCGACAAGTATGGCGGCACCGGTGAGCCCATCTATGTCTTTGTTTCATTCCTGCACAAGAGAAACTAAAGTGCCTCAAACAGCTCTGACCATTAAAAGGAAAACCTCTCCATCATTCCCCATCCACTGACCTTTAGCCATTCTCCCTCCCCCTGTGTGTTTTCACAGCATGTGACCTAAGTGATCTTGCAGTGATAAACATGCACACACGCAGAGGAGCTGGAGTGCAGCTTTTATGTTTGTTCATTTTTCCTCAGAGTGTGGCCTGATTCTTTGGGTGGGGAAGATGATGTCACAGGGGATTCCCCAAGCGTGATGGAGAGAGAGATAGAGAGGGAAGTGACATTGTCAGCAAAATTAGTGTATCACAATGAGCTCGCTGAATAGACTAACCACTGCCAGTACTGTCCTATGCCTTTCTTGTGTGTTGATCACACGCATAAACACACATGACTTATTGCCACACTGTGCCCTCAGAAGGCTGCCAACATATAATCTCCATGGTGATAGTCCCTCTGCTCAGCCAGGAAATCATTGTTTATGCATGCATAACATGCACTAGTTGAGTCATGCAAATGAGATGGTGTGAAGGGCAGTGGAGCTGACTGGTGCCCAGATAACTTCCATGTACTTGACTCTAGTCTGAACTGTCTGGGGACTGGTGAGGGTGTGTGTGGGGGTAGCCAAGGGTGGAGGGCTTAAGTGAATTGCTCCTCATTAAATTTTCTCTGTCTTTTTAACCCACCATTGACCAGCTCTAGCCACAGACCAAAGAGCAGCAGCAGCGAGGAGATGAATAAACAAAGAAGAGGCAGACAAGGGAGCAGAAAATGTACTGGGATTGTTGCCCAGTAAGATTCAGGACCTCATGTTCTTATCTGATAATCCTTTGTGAATGTGTGTGTGTGTGCATATGTGATTGTTCATGCAGCTTTGCATGCGGCCTCCCTGTCAGGCCATGTGAGCACAGTGAAGCTGCTGTTAGAGAGGGGAGCTATGGTCGACTCTCTGGATGTGATGAAGCACACACCACTGTTCCGTGCCTGTGAAATGGGACACAGGGACGTAATACTAACACTCATCAAAGGTGGGCAGTAAATACAATATGTTTGAGCATGCCAATAATTGCATGTGTTAATTTTTTTAGTCTCATATTTGTATTTGTCATTACATTAGTTTTTGCCATTTTCAATACCACTATGTTCTACCAGATTATTCCAGAGACACAAGTATATTGACAGGGATCTATGTGTCTGACATGTGCACTCCACTTGACTGTTACATTCACTGTAAGTCTACATCAGATAAATACGCCAACTGAAATGTAAATGTAATGAATGAAGGTTCTGCCCATGTGGACCTGGTAGATGTGGATGGTCACACAGCTCTGCACTGGGCAGCTCTGGGTGGGAATGCGGAGGTCTGCCAGATGCTTATGGAGAATGGAATTAGTCCCAATGTCCAGGTATGAAAACCCCCAAGCACACTACATGTTTGCACAACATTAAACAAAAATATATTTTATCCCTGTTATACACGTTGCTGTTGCACATAGTACATGCAGGTAAGTTTTGTTTTCATGGCCACACAGATTTTTTTTTTTTTTAAATGTAGTCATCATTTTTGCTAAAGTTGGTTGCTTTTTCTTCTCTCTCTCTCTCTCTCTCAGCATCCATCTGTTGCAGCAGTTTTTGATTAACTGGAATATACAGATGAAGAGTACATTCCAGTTAATCATACAACACAGATATATACAACGTGACTGCTGCAGCATCATGTTCACTTTGACTACACTGTGAAATGCTTTTTGTGCACTGAAACTGTACTGTAAATATGTAGTTCATTGTTTGCAGCAAAAATTAGATGACAAACTGAAGGATATCTGGTGTGAATCAAAGCATGGATGACTGTTAAAATGAAACCTATGTCTGTACTACATATGTAGATGGTGTAAAACAGGGAAAGTTTTGAACTCCCTATAATTATTCTGCATGTAAAACTTAAGATTTGTTATCTTCTATGTGGCTCCTGCTGTGCAGGACCAGGCAGGACGGACTCCTTTGCAGTGTGCTGCCTATGGCGGCTACATCACCTGCATGGCTGTTCTCATGGAGAACAATGCTGATCCAAACATACAGGACAAGGAGGTAGTATGCTGACAAATGGACCCACACTACTACATATCTGTCCATGTTATCTAAGCTTTTGATTGCAAATAAGCAACAGTGTTAATTGGGCTTTGTTTTTTGAATGCCTCCACAGGGGCGGACTGCTCTTCATTGGTCATGTAATAATGGCTACCTGGACGCTGTGAAACTTCTAGTAGGCTATAATGCCTTCCCCAATCACATGGAGCACACTGAAGAGCGGTGAGGAGGGAGTATGGAGAAACTGTTATGGAGAAGAGGGGGGGAAATTGATGTATGGATTACATATAATTCATATGAATTTGTGTTGTGTAGGTACACCCCCCTGGACTACTCTCTGCTGGGTGAGCACAGTGAGGTGACTCAGTTCATGCTGGAGCACGGTGCCCTTTCTATAGCAGCCATCCAGGACATTGCTGCCGCCTCCATCCAGGCAGTTTACAAGGGTTACACCGTCCGCAAGGCCTTCAGGGAGAGAAAGCAGCTTCTCATGAGGCACGAGCAGCTGCGCAAGGATGCTGCCAAGTGAGAGATGAACACACACACACACACACACACACACACACACAAACACACACGCAAACACACATATATCCAGGCAGCCAGGAACAAAAGACTTTATACATTGTTTACTACGTGTGGTAGTACGTAGTAGTAGGTGTGGATGGAGAGGAGAGATTGGTTGAGAAAAGGTGAGGATGATGATGACGATGATGATGTCCTTTAAATCGAGGCCAAAGTTTAGATTGTATAAGCTGAGAAGCAGCTCATACGATCCCAAGCTAAATAGTGCTCCCATGTCCACAAAACTGTATTTTATGTGTAAAATCATTGGAGTACTCCTTTAAATGAGAATACATATGTACACTAATGTCTTAGCCATCCTGTTCAACATTGTATTAATCACAATCATTAACATCTCTTTGTTACACAATTGGTTTTACATTTTACAATTTTACATGCATTGTGCTCATCCCTCATTCCCATGTGTTTCTTTTTATCTTTCTCTGTCCTTCTTTCCTCGCCCATGTAGGATCAGTCACACTCCCTCCATATCTATCTTTCTTTCTGTCATCCCTGCACACACATACATCTTCCCCCTGTCTCTGTCTCTCCTGGCTTGTTCTCCTTTGTCATTTGCTCACAGTCTCACCTTTATTCTGTCTTACACTATGCTACTAAAAGCAAATTTGTTTCAAGTGTGTTCGGCTTTTGTTTGTTGTTAGTTGGAGCTATTTTGTATTAACATAGCTTTACCTTTCTCTTTCATCATAGTCCATCATCATATATCCATGTTGGTTGTTAGTCTGGTGAAACTGAGACAAAATTGTCTTTTGTATTAAAAGCTGACTGCTTTTCTTTGCATTCAGGAAACGAGAGGAAGAACAGCGAAGAAGGGAAGCTGTGCAGCAAATCTCAAAGGCCAGTGCAGAGAAAGGGAAGATCTTGGTGGCACAAGCGGCCCAAGAGAAGCCTTGCTTGGTGAAAGTTATAAAGGACTTATCCATCGATGACTCAGTGGGTGAAACAAAGAAATCATCCAAAGGTGAACACACCAAGAGCAAAGATGAGAGACAAAAAGGTACAACATGAAAACAAATACTTTAGTAATGTGCTAAAGTTACAATCAGTGTACGATGCTGGGTTGATGATGATGACAATTTGTAGTAAAGTTGCCTTTGACAGAGCAATGTTATCATCAATAACATGAGAAATACATTGGAAGAGTAACACAGTGTCCCCCTAATTTAATTTGATCTCTCACGAGTTCTCTGAGGTCTGCTGCCCAGTTGCTCCTGGTTGCCCCAAGGTCCAGACTAAAGCACAGGGGTGATCGGGCCTTTGCAATAGCTACTCCTAAATTGTGGAACAGCCTGCCCCTCCACAAAGGACCTCACCAACAATGGACACTTTTAAAACTCATCTGAAAATCCATTTTTATTCTTTGGCTTTTAGACCAGACTGAGTTTTGATATCTGGCTTTTTACTTGTGCTGTTTTTACTTGCCTTGCTTTACTTGTGTTGTTTAATTTACCTACTTATTGTATTGCTTTTATTGTTGTCTTCCTGTTATTCCTTTTCTTTTGGTTGTGCAGAACTTTGGTCAACATCTGTTGTTTTTAAACTTGCTTATATAAATAAAATTGACTTGACTTAATTAATTTGTGTAAGTGAAAAAAACAACTCATCCTCTCTCTGTTTCTGTTACTACCCAACTAGTCCACAAGAGCAGATCCTCCAGAAGAAAAAGGGCAGCTGCACCATGTGAGGTTCGTGAAGCTCTGAGCTGCCAGTGTGACAATGTGCCCTGTGGACCCCGGTCTCCCAGGCTGAAGGAACTACTCTCTCCTACTGTAGGCGGTCAGCCACCCAGCCTCAAACAAACACCCCCTTCCACGTCCAAGATGAAGGACCAACTTTCTATAAAGGCATGCACTCCTTTCCCAAGCATCGCCAGAGTCGACCAAACTGATGCTGCTTCTAGGCAATACACCCCTCTAAACAAGAGAGACATTCATATGACTACGCAGACTGCCCACAGCAAGACTGATTCCCACTCCTCTCCACAAAAGCATAGACACAGCAAGGAGAGCACTTCAGAAAAAGCTGCTACCAGAGACCAAACTCGCACTCCCTTTGTAAGATGTAGTTCCTCTTTGGACCACAAAAGCCCTTCCAGCAAGACACACACTCAGGCTGTCACACACACACCAATCTCATTGCGCACACACAGGGAACATAACAAAGAGCAGCACAGGAGGAGGGACGAGGCTGCACGCACCATCCAGCAAGCTTGGCGAAGGTGCGTTGATGTCTGTTCTTGGATGTGCATGTGTGTGTGTGGAGGGGTGTTCGATAGCTGGCGCTCTTTTGGCTGTAGGAGATTGGCAGTGCCATGTGGTGCCCATATGTTTCCTCTTCCATCTATGTTACAACCTGTCCTCATCTCCCCCGACACCCCCACATGCCCCATCTAGGGTCTGGATGCCATCATCACTGGGGGGGGGGGNGGGGGGGGGGGAGCGTGGGAGACAGGGGTGAGATGAGGAGGCAGGGGCTGTAATCTAGAGCTCTCATACTGGTTTAACAAGAGGCTAAAAGTTCAGGCGTGTCGCTCTAATAGCTACCAGCAGCCTTTCTTTGCTTTTCTCTCTCTCTCACACACTCTCTCTCTTTCTTAGGACCTGCCAGCCCACCCCAGGAGGCCCTCTGTTTCCATTCAGCTTTGCAATTATAATCTGTACATGGAGCCTATTAACTGCCTTGAACAAACTGTGTTTACTTTGTTTATGTGTAGTGATTATTAGTGTAAGGAGTTGCCAGATTTTAGACCTTTGAACACTCGCTGTAAATTTTTAATTTAACCGGGTGTGCATGTATACACTTGCAATGGATGTGTGTCTGCAGGTTCCACTTAAGCAGACCAAGACAGACCAAGACCCATGAAAGGGTGGAGTCAGCTGAAATAAACCACACCAGCAACAGAAGAAAGGTGGAAATACGAGCTCCACCTGCTAAACTAGTGGGTAATAAGAGCTCAGTGCTCCAGAGCATCTATGGTAAGATTATTTACATTTTGCTTAAAACCACCCAAAGTCTATATTTTCAGTATCAAACCCCAAACGGTGGAGTTTGTAGTTTCATACTTGGTGTTACGTTGGATTCCAGAGGTGACTGCTGGTTTTCACAGAATTAAAATAAGTATTAAAGTGCCTGTCCATATTTATGTTCTAAATTGTGATCATTTCACCATGGGCTCAACACACCACTTCTGCTGGAGCTTCAAAGCTTCTAGGAGGGCAATAGCTGAGCAAGTAGATGGACAGCAGAGAGGTTGTAGAATATTGCAGCTTGGCTGAATTCAAGCTCACCAAAAGTGCTCAAATGGGGAAACTATAAACTTTTTACAGGCACATTCTCAGTCTACAGGAGGGAGTGTTTGATACTGAAAACAGACATTTGGTGAGTAGAGTTAATTTAACGTGGATCATTAATAGCAGAAAACTGGTGCTGAAACTTTCAAGCATATTGAATTCCTGGCCAGTCAGCAAAGTCAGACTCACGCATTGCCATGGGAGATACCTGCTGTGACATCACTGATGAGGGTGTGGCAAGGTGCAACATGCTTGAAACTTGCGACCCACAGGGAGAGAAGTAGCAGCCAATTTTCTGCTCTGCATCATTCAGTGATGATTTACCCTTTAAGGTGGGAAACACATGCCTATCCATCTTAATTGAATCCACAGCTCTTGAATTACATGGAACGTGACACTGGAAACAGATTGAGATTTTTAGAGGATTGATGCAGGAAGCTGGAATAGAAATCCAGATGGTTGTCACGCCAGCATATAACATGCGATTCATAATTCTAGGAACAGGAACATGTGTAAATCTGTGACACTTCAATCCACATACCAGGACAGTATCAGCCTGGTTGTCTCCGTGGAACCTCTGGTAGGGTTTCACCCCCACAGACAGGCCTGACCTTCATCACACATCACCAGGTGATGATGGGAGAAACCTTGCTACGCCAAACATACAAGTGTGCATGTCGTCGCCACTCAGACAGAGAGATAGACCCCCGCTCCAACCCAACCCAACCTTCTGACGTGGTTTTCCCCTCCCCATTCTCACCTCGCCTCCCTCTCTCTTTCTCTCCTTCTCTTTCTCTGACAGTCCTGGCATTGTGAAAAGTTCAGAGCTGTCAGGGGGAATGTCAGACGACTGCGTGGAGCTATCTGTTGAACACACATGGAAACCCCTACACCGCCACACACACACACACACATTCATGATATATTAGGCACACAATTTAGTTAATCACCGTAAAAACTTTTTCAGAATTGGTTGGTATTACTTTGTTGAAAAACATGTCCATCCGTTTTTCAGTAGAGAAACAGCAATATTGACAGTTGCAGATAACAGTTGTCACAAAATGCTGATTTGGTTGTTTGTAACCACTGAGGACTAAAATTAATTAAGTTTAGGCCCCAGCGAGGATTGAACTCACGACCCCTGGTTTACAAGACCAGTGCTCTAACCACTGAGCTATAGAGCTTGTACAGGTGAATCAGGTGATAAGTAGCTCCCATTGGTGTGGATGTTGACTAAAACCAGTTACTGTAGCATCCTGAGCTTTGACATGCAGCACCAGCAGGTCAATTTAAGAAACTAATTGCATTATTAAAATGTCATCCATTGTAAATCATATTTATCACTGTGTCAATTTGATATGTACACTGTGCTTTTTTGATTTTTTTTTTTAGGTAACTCCATGGCCAGACGAGGGCGTTCTCTTCGGGGCTCTCAGTCTCAGCTACTATTGGACTTGCCTCTGCGCACCCAAAGCCAGTGTAAGTGGTTGTAGATCCACACACAGCCACACAAATGTTAGTTCAGAAGTGTCAAAAAGGTAATTTATGTTTCATTTACAGTGAGTGGGATGGACTGTGTGCACCTGAGTGAAGCAGTGAGTCAAGCCAAGCAGTTTTCTTACCACCTGAGACCACATAGTGCTGGACAGGGGACCAGAGGCCGAGGAAAACATTGAAGTTACACACACACTCGCACACAAACTCCAAGTTCTTTGATGTTTTCTCAGCTGGCAGCCTCACCTCTATAGCATTATTGTACACACTGTTCCATCAGTGTGCCAAGTTTTCTAAAATTAAGCCATATGACATCAGACACGTGACCTCACAGGGTGGGGTTAAGTCTACAGAAACGGTGTGCGTAAAAGATAACCTTTCATCCATTGTGGAAAGAACACACACACTCCATCAAGCTCTTTCTCCATCTCTTTCACACACACACACCGAGATAACCTTTCCTCCTGTTGTGGAGAATGAGGCAGTCTATCAACAGCCAGTCATACAGCTAGCCCACCTGCAGACACACACACATACACACACTTATTCTGCAGACCAGTCTGGTTTCCCATTTCTTTCCTTCTTAAGAGAGGTTGATTTCAGAATTATGCAGTTTTATTTACTTTTCCATATGCATTTGCACAAAGTAATATCTATTATGTAATTTTAAATATATACCTCAATGTTTCTTGCTTTTTATTGACCTGTATTAGCAGAAAATTAATAAATATAAAATAACACTGAAGCCAGTGCATTGACATTCAACTTTATTTTTGCCCTTTTTGTGTCATTTTTTAATTTTTTTTAAATGAAAAGTCACCAGGTAAACACTCGATTTTCAGCAAAAACAATGCTGAGAATATCAAAAAGACAAATGATCAGGGTAAGAAAGAAGAAAGAGAGACAGATTAAAACACAGAAAAACGTGATGCTCAGAAGACATTTTTTGGCTGTGTTTCTGTCTGAATGTTTGGTCTATGTACACATTGTTGCTACTGAGTTCTAAAAGTGTTTTGTTTGTCTAACTGTGAGATGTGTCAGACGTCGGGGGTGTGTATGGGTCAGTACATGTCTCGAAGCCCCAGGTTTCCACGGTGAACAGAAGAGCCATGAGCCACTGTGACACTGTAACAGTACAGCAAGTCTGTCAGCCACTGTTCCCTGGTCTCACCACGCATATACCTCTGAAACATACACACAGTGCAATATTAGGACAGTACTCTCTATGTACATAACTCCAAAATTGTACAGAGCCCTATAATCTATCCCAGTTTTTCCTCTAAGTTGATTAAACATGTGTACCGTGAGGTGTTGTATAATCTCTTGCAGTAGAGCAGCATTGGCCATCATCTGGTTGTGGAGCGGAGTGTGCTGCAGCAGCATTGACAGGATCTGTCCAAGCTGTGGCAGCTCCACCTCACTTAGATCTCCAACACGCAGCAACTGCAGAACCATCCGCAATAGTCTGGGAACGGTACTAAGCGCTGACACACATGCACCCCAGATCGCCTCCCTGCAGAAGGAGGAAAGAAAAGCGACCTCTTTTTAACAGTGGTTACATTTTACAACATAGGATGTTAAGCTCTCTTATGAAGATCCTAATTTAATATCAACAGGGATCTGTAAACGATTGGGTTTATTCAGCACGCACCTTTTGTGGTTGGTATCAGCAGGTGCCTCTCGCTGCAAAGTGATGAGCAGAGCCAGCAGGCTGAGGCAGCACTGAGATAAGAAACGCAACACAGAGTCTTTGGGCAGGACAGACAGGTCCAGTAATCTGGATACGGCTCTCAGCAGCCCGGCTGCCATACAGTCAGGCACCACACACAAACTCGTCTGAAACACAAAAATGCATATGCTTAGTCAGTTTTACATGATCATATAAAGGTAAACCAATTAAAGTTTAGACATGAGACTAAAAGAAATAAAAATCTGAGAAATTTTCAACATGCTATTCCTGCTCAAAGAAAACGGTTTCTCACCAGGTATTTGCAAATGCCATTTTGTAGGATGTCAAAGCACTGAGACTGTGAGCCCAGAGTTTCCAGACAGTGACAGACTTCCTGTGGATGGAACATAACTCAATCAACTTCAATACATTCATGGGGTCATAAAACATACGTGCAGCTTGTAATTACCAAGATCTAAACGTACTGTAAAAATAATCAGATATTTAGACTTCCTTATTGATATACTACTAACAAATGAATTGCAAACAAGGTTTCTGATTTTAGCAATTCAATATGAACACAACAGAAGACAACAAATGTGCTATCAAATGTTTTTGCCCGTTGTTGAAATCTTTCATATTTGCTTAGTGGACTAACGTTGACATTTTTTTTTTTTTCGATTTCTGGATCACATAGATCGCAATTAAAGCTTAAAATCGTGTAAGTAGGTTTGGAGCAGGGAGGAAAGATTGATGCTTTTTATATTGAAATCATTATTTAAAAGAGTTAAATTTTAATTGTAGCTTACATTTTTCACAATGTTTTCTTAACAAGCTTTAAATGGTAAAATTCAATACAATATGTGTGTGTATGTGTGTGGTTTGTCTGATAAATGCAGGTTGAAGCTGATTGGGACAGAAAGGGTCCTCATCCATTTACTGAACTCTGTCTGCTAGTAATATTATTACTGCTGTTTGATTTCACTCTCCTGCCATTGTTTTCATCATAAAACATTGTTTAAAAAGATTGTTCAATTCTTCCATTTATCAAATCTCATTAATCAATATTAACAAATGTATGTGGAAAATATCTAATTGCAATTTTTCTGATCGATATTGTGATTGAGATTTGTGGTACTGTTTGTGTCTTACACGGTACTTGTTTAAGATTTATGTCTGTTTTTCTGAGCCCATTACTACTGTGCACCAACAATGCATTACAGCAACAAAAGTATTTCTATGTCCATGTTGGGATGGAAGAGTGGTGTGGCGTTCACTGCTTGTCAAAATTGCTGCCTTTACCATGGAATAAATACTAAAAAGTCCCTGATTTTTTTTGTTGCTTAATGCAGAGGAGACGGGTTGCAAGTTTTCAAGCCATCACTCTTCCAACTTTTTAAAAATGAAAAATGCGGCTCTGCTTTTCCTCATTAACTTCAAATCGAATTCAAATTTCTCATTTAGCTTTTATCAAACTGAGGTGTGTGTGTTGTGAAGTGACTGTGAGCCAGTGTGTATTTGTGCACCTGTTGGCATTCTCCCCATCATTAAAAACAATCCCGTCTCATTAGTTGAATCAAACTTGACACAGTCCGTCTCTTAATATGTCCCCCTCACCGCCATGTGTCCCTCCCTCCTTCTTTCATCCCACCACTTGCCTATGATTGACTCAGACAGGGAGATGAGAGAGGCAGGATCTGAGGCCTTAATTGAAGACCTGAATTAGTGCTTATAAGCCCCCCTCACTCCCCCCTTCANATCTGAGGCCTTAATTGAAGACCTGAATTAGTGCTTATAAGCCCCCCTCACTCCCCCCTTCACACTCACACACACTTGCCCCAGGGCACAGTTACGTTAACGGTAATTTCTGTGCAGAAATGTCACACTCCCATCATGCCATGGGCTCTCATTAGCATTTGTGCGTATCCACTGTGCCTGATAACCACGCATCTTCAACCTGTGCAACGCGATAAAGCTTCCCCTCTCACTCGGAGTGTCATGATAAAGCCTCCTCCTCTGAGCTCTATATGAGAGACAGAGAGAGACCAGGGGGAACTGAAAGACCACGGCTGTGTCCAGAATATCAATACTTTTCAATTTCCAAAACAATGTCTCAAATTCTTCCTTCACCTTCATTCCTTATGCCTTCTAAATTCACTGCAATGTCACTTCTGAGTCTTGCTGACGGTTTGCAATTTTTGTTACAGGTACATGAGAGGTTTGGGGTGCTGATGGGAGGAAGTGAACAAACCTCAACAATGTCCCAGTGGTGTGTGAACTGCTCCAGGGGGGTGGGGTAGAGGCGGAGGGGGGAGAGAGGCGAGGGAGGCAGGGAAGTCTCGTCACCAGCCTCCTGCAGGGTGGCGAGCTTGTCAGATGAGAAGCCCATCAGGGTGGAGAAGAGAAAGCTGATGTAGTCCACATCCTGCAGAGCTGCTTCCTGACTCCCGACTGACCAGCCACTCAGAGATGACCTGGAGAACATAACGGTAATAAGTAAAAACATTTATACATGATCATCAACACAAAATCTGCAACAGTCTTCCAGCTTGTAGAATCTCTAACTTTTCAGGATTTTGCAGTTTTTATTATTTTACCAACAGAGCGACCTGTATATATCACATCACATGTGTATATCACATCTTTGGGGACTGTTCATGTTGCTTTGTTTTGTACACGCTGTACGTTCAGGCATCACGGTACACAATGCACAGACACAGTTATGAAATTTTCTTCCCTGTCCTGAGAATAAATCTGTCACAGCTGAAAAAGTATGCAAGTAACAGAGTGTTTGAGAAAGGCTGCGAGGCACATGCAGACAACCAGATTTCTCAATATTCTGATGAGATGCTGCATTCCAACCTTCCAAAGAGCTCTTTGTATCATACACACTACACACACCCCTTCCCATATGACCTCAGCTCTCCCTCCCCTCAAAGTTTGTATAACACTGCCCCACTGACAAAAGTGTAAGGTCACACATGAACACAGACATGGTATGCATACACACATGCATGCATATGCACCAAAATAAGCTGTTGATGTGCAACAGAAGATCACAAAACTTGAAGGCATTCATAGCAACACGTCATCAGGCAGGTAAGCAACCTGGTGAAATGCCAGGGATTCCACTTTGAAAGCACAATACTGCCATCTCATGGTTACAGGCTGTCACTGCATGTGTCCAACACTGATTATTGCCTGGTAAATTAAATTGTTTGATTCCATTATAAGGAATATTTTACATTATTATCTATTGTCTTATCCCTAAGCAGGACTGTCTAATATCTGTCTCTTTAAACAGAAATGCAACTACACATAAAGTGGGTTCATGTCCTTTCTAGGAGTTTTCATGCTCACCTAAGCTGTATGATACGAATCAGAGAGGCAGCTAAGCCAGCAGAGATACGCCCAGCAGTGCAGCAGCAGCTCAGATTAGCCAGAAGAGCCTGGGACATCTTGGGTAGGAAGTAGAGCAGCTGTACCATTCGCTGCTGTGACTCTGCAGGTAACAGTACCACCACTCCTTCCTGTGGATCTGCACACGTACACAAACACATACAAATCATGTGTAATTAAACAGAAACAGCAGTGCAGTGCACCCTCTGGGGATATAACGTTAAATTACAATGCTATCAAAAAATGAGCGTGATACCAGGAAAACCAGACCACGTTCAGGCTAGTAGAAAAAAAAAGAGCCAGACAGGCACAGCCACTACATTGACAGCTTAGATAATAGCATATGTGTGCATGGTGTTCTGCCTGTCTCTGACGCACATGCTGATGTCAGAAAACCCTTCAGACAAAAGGAGTCTTGTGAAGGTGAATTGCTGGCTCTGTGGTAGTTTCTATCAGAACACTGATCCCCCCCCACTCTGTAACACAACATCCTATCTAATGATTCTCCGGGCAGTGGATAAGGATGGGCTTACAGAGACATTTTACTACTTCTTTCCGACTCTGGTTGAAATTAAATTTTACAAAGTTGCCCAGGATGGGAAACATGGAATTCTATCACCCCCTAGAGGAACAAAGATGTATGGCAGCAGTTATACATGTGTGGGTTCATAATTCTTTTGGTTTACTAATATTGATATTTTGTTGTCTTTTGTAATGTGATCTTTGTTGACAAGTTTAATATTGACATGCATGCTTTATGTAAATTACCATGTTTTTGCATGCATTTATTTCTTTCTTAAATTTACCTATTGGAAAAGAGAATATCTGAGAAGAGAGTGATTGTTTGAAAAGCCACATACAGAGAAAGGTTGATCAGACCTGACATGTGAAACATTGCTTTTTCTAAGTAATTCCGATGAGGCAAATCTTCTTTCTACCCACTGACAGCAGTGAAATAGCAGTTTTCCTCCTCGGTCAGATAGCATTTATCTAATCTTCAAGCATGGCTGTGATGTCATCATACTTGTATTTTAAGATTTTAAAAGAAAAGATTTTACATTGATTGCATCACTGTAAATTCTTTAAGCTCTTTAAGATCAGTGCCTGTTTATGTCTTTCTCTTGGCTTTAACTGTGTGTACCATATAACTTGCAGGCGTGTGACTGCAGACTGTTGAGCAGATCTTTGTTGCCACGAGAAGCAGCAGCCTGGATGGACAGGATGAGTTGGGCAGAGAGAGCAGGGTTACGGTGGCCCAGCTGGGACAACTGCACAGGGAGTGATGCCAACCATCGACACAACACCTTACTCCTGCCGAAAGACAACGGGAGGGATAGCACACGCAGGTAAGTTGGAGCAAATACACAAATTAGAGGAACAAATTAAGACAAAAACAATAAATTGCATATGGACTGAAACAGACCAATTGGTATTTCTGAGCACATCCTGTGAAATTCTGTTGTTACACCACTATAAGCCCCGAAATAACTTAAGAACACAGTTCTTGCCAATTTGTAATGAAGCTAAAGGAGGAATACAACAGATGAGTACCGCTCTAGTAGTCACAGACACATACCCTGTAACTGAAAAGTTACAATTCTAGCTGCATGTCATCCCCCTGTTTCCTGTCAATCTATCCTGCCAACTATTAAATAAGTACAAAATATGCCCCGAGAAAGGAAGGGAAAAAAATAGTAAGTGCAGCGCAAACCCACAGCAGTTTAATCATCTATTGTTTCTTGTTAATATTTTCTCTTCATTTTCTCTTTACCTTGTGTTACTTATTAGAACCTGTACTTACTGGTAGGTCTTTTAAACTCTAGGAGTTTTTGGGTGAAAACTGGTCAAAAACGAAACAGGCCTTACTGATGAGCTGAATTTCTTTGCTAAAGCTTTAAGAGGGCCATAATGCTGCTATCAAAGTTATCATAGCAATATATAATGTGAAACATACACCTGAAAATATGATATCTTCAAAAAAAAAAATGACTGAGGTTACCTGGCTATGTGTGTATGTCCTTGCTCCTGCAGGTAGAGTTTGCTGTAGAAAGACAGCAGGAGAGATCTCGTCTGTAGAGTCAGGTGCCTCTGCTGATAGTACAAATACACTGCTGCCAACAGGTCCTCTGTCACTGCTACACACACACACACACACATTAAATAAGCTCTTAATATTGACTAACACATTGAAGACGATGACCACTTCTAATCTCAATGAAATCATGCTTCTCAGTATTTAACATATGAGACACACACAGGACAGCATATGCTTACTTTTGCTCCTCTGTGTGAGCACCATTTTCCACACAGTACCCAACAGCATGTGGAGCTGCCTGTAGCTCAGCTTTACTCTGTTACCCAGAATTTCTCGGACAAATGTCCTCAGGGGGGTCAGCCAGTCAGCATCTGCCTCTCTACCGAGCCCCTGTCTCTGACTCAGGGACACCATAACCTGGCACACTGTGATGTTCAGGGCTAGAGGCTCCACAGTCTGCGCAGGGACGGCTGCAGTCTGCTTACTCCTGAAGGTGTGTAAAAGTGAGATCAGAGTACTCACAACAAGATGACTTAAGCCTTCCTATGTTTTTTTTTTTTCTTTTTTTTAAGAAATCACCCAACGTGATATCCCTCACTGTACCTTTTAAGGTCAAGCTTCTTTTTATGTTTGGGTGTGTCCCGAGTACCATAGGGGAAGTTCTTCATGAAATGCTGCTTAAAATCTCCCAGGTATTCTTTACGGAACCAAGAATCCTACACAAAGACAAATCACTTGTCATTTTCAGCAAAACATTTCTTGAATAAAACCACAGTGTGTATGTATGTGTATACATTTGTGCATGTCTTATCTCACCAATGTATCCTGCTGCTCTTGTTGTGGTGCAAGCTTTCTCAGCAGCTGCAGGATAGACAACACCTGGAACATGACTGACATGGCATCTGGGGCGAGCAGATGAGCATCCTCTGTGCTGTTCGAGGGACAGTCATTGGCACTGGCCTCCACCCACACTTCCAGCAGAAGAGGCACCAATGTAGTCGCAAAGCTTTGAACAGCCTCAGCTGAGTCCAGTCCCTCACTGACTGCAGTTCCAGAGTCCACCTCTGGCCTGCATAGGGGGAGATAATAGAAGAAACAAACTGTGAACAGGGATTGTGTTAAGCATGTAACATGGGGCTTCAGGTTCTGACTGAACCATGCTTGATTATTTGGTAAGTAGTATTTCCATGCAAATTCTGTCTCTGATACACCTTGATGGTTACACTGGCATTCATACCTCAGTCTAAAGGTGGAATGTGGAGTTGGTTTGACTCCAGAATGTTCGTACACCCTAACTCCAGCCTTGCTGTAGGTGAGTTCTTCCCAATTGAGATATAGAGGTGTAAGCCGGCCTTCTCCGCTTGAACCAAATACTCCATCAGTTGGAACAGACATATCACCTTCCTCCACTGGTCTTTCCTCAACTACTGCCTGCAGAAAGCGCCCGAGCCTAAAATCAAAACCACGATGTGAGAAGCCAGAATGTTTACCTAAATTTAACTAAATTTTGATTTCACAGAATCTGAATTTGCATGTACCTGAGGAGCACAGAGAGCCGCCACTGCTGGCTAGTCACAGTTCTGCTAGGTGTGACTGACAGTGTCCAAGTTCTCCCCTTGGTATCCTGAGGCTTTTTGGCACCTCCACTATTGTGTCTATGAGAGATTAACTCCAGGAAATTGGTGAGGAGTACAGCAGGCCGGGCTGCTAGCAGAGCAGGGTAGTGTTCCAGCAACACATCAAGGACCTTCATGGCATCCTCCTGGATACCTGTCTCTATGTGGGTCATGGCACAAGACAGGTGGGCACTGAGGAGGGGAAAAAACGGAGCCACGCGTTCTGCAGGCACAGACTGTGCAATGAACCTGGAGGAAATACAGTTTAAAACGGGTTATCCTGTGTTATCTGATACAGAATCAAAAGCCAAGTGTTCATTACTACACTGTGATAATCCAAAATGACTTGCTTCTCTAACCTGAGCGCACGAGTGGCTGCCACACGAACATTCCCATCCTTGTCAGTGAAAACAGCTGCCACCTCAGAAAGCAAGCGGGAGAGATGCTGCTCTAATAGAGGCGGATTAAGAGACAGCAGCTCTCTCAAACCCAGTAAAGCACTGTGTTTGACATTGGAGTTATAATGATGGAGCTGAGACAAAAGGTCCTAGTGAAGGAAGAAGGAGAGAGCAAGCACATAAACTGTAGCATTCAGAATCAATTAACTTTAAGTATTATGGTATGTGTCCAACATCTCAAAACAACAGACAGATGGAAATCTTACATTGATACCAAGCTGTCTGTGTGTGGTCGGCCCACTAGTGTCTCTCTTCAGCTGCTCAGGTAGATGGATTCCCTTGGAGCGGAAGCTGGTGTTGGTTGCATTATCAGCTTTGGGCTTCTTCTTTCCCACCTTTAACTTCACCTTCTGGAAGTCATCCTGTCTCTTCTTCTTCTTGGCCTTCATCTTTGCAGTCTACGCTACTACCTGTCTTACCACATCTAAAGGGAACATAATTGAATAGAATGAGTGATTTGACTCTATTTAATGTTGTTTACCTACAAAATATGCACATTGTTCATTTTTGTCTAAATTAGCATATTAGAGAGGCATTTCCACCATAAGATGCACAACAGCGCAGCAGTTACACCACGATCTGCTAACTTAACCAGCGGGCAGAAACTACATGCTAGTTCGTTATTTCACTTACGAATAAAAAGCCTTGGCTTCTCCCGTCACACCTTTACACAGAATCAAAGATTGATCGGTTCCTGGAGTTGAAAAAGGGCCACCATGCTAACAATTATACATACATACAGTAAGTAGAATACGTTTCGCATTCAAGTGGATCTCGTGTTGATGAATGGGGTCCTTTGAATTTGTGTGCGCATGTTTACAAACCTTCTCGCTCAATTGGCAGGCGGTGCACAACAGCTGCAGTGCATGCAATGTAAAACCAGCATGGGTATCATCATCTTATAATTTTCTATGGTGTCCGAACAATTCTTCATCTATAACTGATAATGAAAACAAAAGCATTATGCGATTTCCCTGAAGCGTTTCCGGAGAATTCTGACGTTTATAATACTTTATAAACTTTATTGCTTGGTTGGTTGCTTTAGCAAGATGCTGCGGTATGCTGTGGTGAATAAACCGAACGCACCAAATTGTTGTCTTCACGTATGCCTTGGAATTATTTTTCATTTTAAAGTCCGAATCCGTAAATTGAATTTTGAAATTAATTTATGCATCAATATTTTATTCGCATTTTTAACTTTCATTTTTAAAACACTAAGAGAGGTTAAAACACAAATTTTAAACTGGCGAAAGCACCAGCCCTCAAAGCGCCTTTATGCTTAGCTGCAATTCGTTTGTTTGGGAAGCTAAGCTAACTACCCGGACAGTTCTACTGACTGCGGAGATTTCTCTGTTGGTTTTTCGAACTAGCAGTTTGAGGAGAAAATCCAGGTTAAGTTACTTAGTAGATATTACGATTTAACTTGAAGAGTGACAAATGATATTTGCACATAACGGTTTGACAGCGAGCACAATCTAGCTAAAGCTAGTAGAGGTTCGTGGGACATCATGGTAGCCTCGGCCCGACGTAAAACGAAACACCAACAAAACGAATACCGCTTAACCCAATTAGATCTGAACCAAATAACCACTTATTGTTGCACGTCTATAACTTTAATAAGAGTAACAGAATGGCACATGAATGATTGTTACTGTGTTACCTGCAGCTGAGAAATCGAGAAAATGGAAGTCGAGGCTCCTGTTGAGCAGCCCCCCAACGTGAATCCTCAAAACGAGGGGAGGCCAAATCCAAAGAAATTCAAATCTGCAAAGGTAAGTTTGTCATCGTACATGTACTGTAATGCCTCCATCTACGGCATATACAGGGTTAAAGTATATTTAAAAGTATAGTCTCACGTCGAATGCTCTTCCTTTTATGGATGCAATGAGGATTTTTTTTTCTTTTTTCTTCCTGCTGTTTTTGTCCCTAAATGATTTGTTAGTGGTGCCAGATGGAGACATGCAGCAGGAGCCCTTGTAGAACTATTACTGCCTCTGTGCCTTATGACCTGGTTGTAAGTGCACACTGGTCATTGGTCTGACCTGAGCTTTATGTTCTGGTGTTAAAAGAATTTTGTAGCACCACTCTTACAAACTCCAGCTCTCTGGCTTTGCAGTGCGAACATTCGCCAATGTTATGAATCTGCAAACATCTGTCAGCTCTTACTGCCCGTCAGATTCATCCTCAAACTGTATGCATAACGTGAACTTGGTTCTCAGTAATCAGTGGTTCACTGTAGTGATACTGTGCCTCATAGCAGGGTGCTCAGTCTTTACTTCTGAGCACTGCCACTTTGAGGATCATAGTTGCACTCACATTTTTAGGTCTTAAAGTAGTCCTCTATACTGTCACTTGAAGATATTGAGACTTTAAACATTGAATCTGAAGATATACTGTACAGTACACTGTATTTACATTTACAGCATATATAAAGTCAGGGTAGTGTTTCACTGCAGTAATTATCCTCACTGGTGGTCTGGATTTCCTGAAATTTCCCACCAGTATCCTTCACATAAATTAACATAAAAAGCAACCACTATGGTGGATTATGGAGTCAAAATCCAACTATCTATTTTTTTAAGATTTTAGAATGTTAGCAACATGGTGACTCCAAAAAGACTATTAAAAGTAAAAATCAATAAATTACATTTTACAGAAAAAACAAGGCAAGGTTTCAACAGTAAATTACTTAATGGAGAATATAAAACTTATTTCATTAAGAAAATATCAAGGTTTAAAGAAAGGATACCTATGCTGAGGAATGTGTTGACTTGCTTGACGAGTGTTTAGCCAGTCACACACAGCGTGCAAGTGGTTGCCACCTTCTAATCCCACTTTATCTCTACCCATGTTATTAATCACCCACATCCACCCCTTACCAACTCGGATTTAGCATTTTCAGGCTCATCAGCTGTCTAGATGGCAGTTAAACCTAAATCCTGGCTTCAAAAGACCACATTAGCTGTTCCCATATTTTATGCAGTCTGTCATCTTAAACAGACGTCACCCTCATTTTTCCTGCTCATGAAAAGCGTGAGAGTGTTTAGTTGTTGCAGCTTCATTTGTGCTTGCTGCTTTCAGCAGGTACTTGGTACATTTTTGCAACTTCTCATTTTCATTCTCATTGGAACATTACTGAGGATTTGACCTCGGCGTCCTCAGATGAGGTCACAGCTGTGACCGATTAAGACATACTCGTATTTTGATCTTTCTGTGGGTTTTTTTTTTTTTTTTTTNTTTTTTTTTTTTTTTTTTTTTGTTTGTTTTTTGTGGTATCATTCAATGTATCAACATCTGTTGCTTTGCAGTTTAACAAAAATAAAGTTACTGTTGTTCTTCTCATTTATTGAGAATTCAATGGTCAAAGTACAATTTTAGACAGTTATTTATCTCTGTGGCATGACCCTAGCTTGATGCAGGGATCATGGAGGATGAGAAAAAATGACTGCCTGGCATATATAGTATGGCGGACATGGACGAGGAGTTCAGTCCTCTGCTGAATGTCATTCTGTCACTAATGTCTGTATGTGTCTCTCTTCTTCATTTGGGTTTATTCCCTCTACTGACAGAGAAAGCAGCCACAGCATTCTGCTGATATAGGTAAGTCCTTGATACATGGTACCACTGTCAGTGCTGAGAGCTGAAGCTTCAGGATCTAGTTGTCCAGGCTTCATGTGACTAGTGGTGGCATGTTCACCACTTTTTAAGATTCACACTCTCAGAGATGAAGGGCTTCTGTGGTGCCATCTGTGGGTTTAAGACTTTGATGATAAGTGTTGTCCACTGCTGAAATCAACTTGCAAAAAATTTCCAGTATCTTCTCCAAGCGTACATATTTCGAGAAAACTATTTAAAGCAGTCCAGAATTTAGATGCTTGGAAACGATATACTTCTGAAATTTCTAACCCTTGGATATTACTACATTAAAGATGAGCATCATACGCTTCTTTAGTGTAATGTACTTCTTGTACCGTGATCATTGCATGAACATATGTTTTAACACTGCTGAATGCAGTATTTTTTTTTTTATTTTGTTTCCATTCAGTGGCCTGTGCTATACTGGCTTGAGTAATAGTGCAGTATTGCATTATTCTATTATTTGAGTTAACCATACTCGGTTAACATAGCATTTTAAATCATGGAGTGATTTTATTGTTGTCCATAAGCTGGACTGCTTCATTGGTGTACACATATGTGTCACCTCTGTGATTGACAGGTGAGAAGCAATGCATCATGGGGGCTTGTACCCTGAAGCCCCATTTGGGCATATATGTGGGTGAGCCAAGAACAGCTGCTCCCCTTCTTACCCCCTAGGCTTCTAAGGCCCACATGAGGAGTTTGGGCTTCTAATTGTTCAGTTAATATAGGACAAATCCATTCCTGATATTAGCAGGCTATCATGCACTGCAGCATATAAATCACAAGTACAGCATGTTTTCTTCATTTCAGTGTCTTCTTATGTTCTGAATACAGAGTTATCCCCATGTCTGCTACTGATTAGGCAAATTATTCCTGTGAAGAGCAGACCTCACTAGCTCTGTTCTGTCACCGTTACTTTTGGTGTGTTTTTTTTTTTTTTTTTTTTAGCTGACATAGGATTTTTTTTTTTCAGTGTCTGCTGTTGAAGACACAGATTTGTTTTTGTGATCATACATGTTGATGCATGAAATATTTTTAATTACCTTGTTGCCTTCACAGCCACAGCCACTTCTCCTCTCAGACTCTGACTAGTTGACATTAACAAGTGGTGTGGCACATCACATGCATTGAAAAGATCATACTTTTTTTTTTTCTTTGCTTACAATGGGGCTTTGTACATAAAAACGAGAACAAGTAAAATATTCCTCCTGTAGGTGAGCTGGAAATTGTTTTACACGGTGGTGCAAATGGGGGAACAGGAGTGGCAGTGTTAGTTATACTTGTGGGAGGAAATCTCTCAGCTAAAAACGGTCTGGAGGTTAAGCTTGTTGGACATAAACGTCTTGGTTGTCTATCACTCTGTAAAGCCTTAGTTCTAAGTCTGCTTGTGCTCTTTGCTGATCAGTGTTGTTTTTCCAGTGTTTACCAAAGGGTCAAATATCCAGACCATGCCTTCTCTCAGCAAATTGCTGAAAGCAGTCACTGATTGTGTCATTGGTAAGCAGAAGAGGAAGTTCCTATTTAATATACCTCCTCCTTAAAATATATTAAAATGTATAACCAATGATCATTACATATCCGCAGGTCTTCAGTATGTTTGGGAGTATCGCAGTCCAAGCAAATCTGTCCCACCACACTACCAGTGTAAACTCTGTGCGGTGTCCCGCTTGCAGCATGATATGCTTGCTCACGTGAAAGGCTGGAAACACAGTTTCAGATACTTGGTGAGTACGGTGGTTCCTTGGTGTGTCTACAAAACATCCCACAGCTAAGATTATTGTTAGCATTGTTTAAAAAAAAAAAAAAAAAAAANAAAAAAAAAAAAAAAAAAAAGGACAGTTTCATCCTAACTTCACTAGTACAAATTTTCATTTTATATTCCAATATCATTTAATTTGCTGGTATCAGAATTTGGTTACCGTGACATTAATATAGTTAAAAATAAAATGTTACACGTCTGAGGATTTAAACTTGTTCCTATTCTTGTTAAATTGCTTTACAATGTTCACAGAAACGGGCCCATGCTGAAAAGGTCACCTGTGAGGAGGAAGAGGCAATCAAAGACCCTGCTGTAAGGAAGAAAATTAAAGAGGCTGCAGCTGAGGTGGAGAAGACTGAGGGGAGGGGGCAACTCAAGGTGATCTACATTTCTTTTGGTGGCAGTTTTTTTTTTTTTTTTNTTTTTTTTTTTTTTTTTATTGTGTTGTCATTGGAAGATTCACATTTCCTTCTGCGTTTCCCCAAGTAATAACAAGACTCAAATGAGGGTTTTGAGACCTGGAGAATTGTCAAATGGTTTTATTGCAAGACCACAGGAGAGAATCGAACACAACCAACCTACTATCTCTCCCAGATTCTCTCAGCCTTAGCTTGGCTGAGTACATGACCATCTCTCCATATAGTCATGTACTAAACTGAGAGTAGCTTTATATGATGAACATAAAGAATGAACAGTTCTACACATAGGCATATGAGTCTATGTCTAACTGGGCTGATTGGGCTAAATAAATTCTCAGAAGCTGCTTTGCGAACAGATAAAGTCCTATATAGATTTTTCTTGATATATTGTTGCAAATGTGTTACCCCAAACATTCTAAATTAAACGTAATCTTGACATAGATTGACACGCTATAAAATTCTTGTATTTTTGAGCTGTGGTTCCATTTTTACTGTGTGTTTGGCCTTTTCTAAGCCTCTGTGATGGTTTTAGGTGATCTTAAAGGAGCCATGTGATGTACCTGCATTCAAAGGGCTACGTAAGTTACTGTCATCTGAGTTAATGTAATGGAAAAGTTCAGTTGTGAGTTGTACACACTGGTCCTTTCCTTTTTGTCACAGGTTCTGCTGCTCCTAAGGTTGCCTCCCAGGTGCCTCCACCCGGGCTTGGGATGGGTCCAAAGGGGCCACATTTTGGTGAGTCATTTTCTATTTGAAGCATATTCTGCCTGATACTTAATAAGCATGTCTTTTTTCACTCTTGTGTTTAAACAGAATAAATATGATTGTGTCACAGGTCCAAGGTTTTCTGAGATGGTGTTTCCTGGGGAGTATCCTCCTCAGGGAGGTCCTTATCCTGACTACCCAATGGGTGAATTTAGGGAGCCTGGCTTTGGAGGCTTCTCAGCCAGACAAGGTTTCCCTGGCCCTGACATGGAGCGGCGGCCTTTCCCAGATGATATGGGTCATCGCCAAGGTGGGGGTGGAGATGGTTTTGGACCAGGTGATGGAAGAAATGGGTATGGAAGAAGTGGACTAATGGAGGGGAATCCCAGCAGACGCTATTCTGATGAGTACCGAGGCAGTCAAATGGGTGGTGGCTCAATGACCAGACCACTGGACAAGCCATTGGACAGGCCAGGCTTGATGGGAGCAGCTCCAGAGTCTAACAACCTCCCCAATACTCTGCTCAGTTATCTGGTGGGTATCGCTGTTCATACAAATTGATTACTCCTTAACTATAGTATTAATTTTATGCTGTTAATTAAATATTTGTTTTTATTTAGTCAAAAAAAGTAAATCTTTTTTTACATTTGTTTAGGATACCTTCCGGATAGAGAACGAGAATGACGCACAGCTTGTACTGAAGGTGACACAGAAACTAACAGACGTGCTGATGGAGTACAGACTGAGAAATGTATCAGCGGTATGATTTATAATCTTAAAAGTTGTCATACTATAATTCCAATGAATAATAATTTTATTATTTTTATAATTATAGTGAATAAAATTGTTATCGGCCCATTACACTGCATTTACAAATGTTGGTGTAAATTTGAGAACTGTGATGCTTTTCTTATTTCCATGTCGCAATTAGGGCTCTAGTCTGAGCAGCAGCTTGAACATTTCATCAATGAGCTCCATGGGCTTCTCCTCTCAACCCTCCAGATTGTCGAGCAGTGGAGACAGATACTTAGGAAACCTCTCAGGTAAACGAGCACCAGGTCACCTGTCAGCATGTCTGTCTGATGCATGAGGTAAAGGCAAAAAAAAAAAATCCTGATGACATTGGTTGACTGGAAAGGCATGCCAACAAAATCCATGTTGTTGGTCTTTGTCATATTAAGGCAGAAGTCAGGTATCTTTTTGTGCTGAACCCAACATGTCTCTTTCTGTAGGTTCGTCCAGGTTCTCTGGAGGTCCACATAGGTACTACAAGTGACATTCAGCGGAGTCTTAATTCTCGTATGTCCGTGGATCATGTCTGTCCAGATTTGTAGAAAACTCCTCTTTGTGTAAATTTTTGCTTTTAGGAAGTTTTTTCTTTTGAACTAGTAACTTTTTTTGATTTCAGGCTTCTAAGTATTTATACTTGTAGAAACCATTTCACAAAAATGAGTTGTACATTTTCAGCTTTAACTCAGTTCAGACCATTGTTAATTTTTCCATTGTTCACATATTAAAATATGGAGAAAATTGCTTTTGTATTCTAAGTGAAATGTGTAACATTCTTTAATGTGTTAATTCTGTTAATTTCTTTGGCACATCTCATCAGTTCTGTTTGCATGATCCCACAAGTTCTCTTCATCAACGAAACTTCTCCTGGAGTCACTTCAAGAGGACTCATCACACAACTTTAGATTTCAAGAAACAAACATGTCTGTAGGTAGATTTTCCCTTTGAGCTGGATTTCCGTCACTTTAGACTTAAGCTTCATAAACACTCGAGTCTTCAAAGTGGATCTCATTCCAGTGCTGCAAAGATGTCATGCCAGCCAGCATCTTGGGTTAATAATGAACCATAAAACAAGATTTATTTCAACATTTATTTCAAGGAAAAATACAGTTTACAAATATTGAAGAAATACGTGACAGTATTATTAAACATTTGTTTTAATGAATTGATTACATCAAACTTATTTAAAAACATGAATTTATGGTCCCATGACATCAACTTTGGTCAGGGTGTCTGCATAAAATACTGTGGTCAAATGCAGCAGAAAACATGATGCCTTCTTCAAACATTTCTCTGTGAGAGTTCCTCCATTTGCTTGTTAGTTATGAGGGTCAGGAGTAATTTTGCACCCAGGAAGGTTTGACCATGGTGCCTGTGAGCCAGTGCAGCAAGCTTCTGTGATTTAAACTTAATCAAAGCCTCACCAATGCCGTTACCGTCACTGTCATGTAACAAGACAATGTTATCCTTCTTCACTATGTATTTGGAGAAAAACTCTTGTATCTGACTTTTCTGTACACATGCTGGCATGTTTCTAACAAACATGCATGTCTGAGCTACTGGTCCCAGGTTAATATTCAGTGCCCCCTGTGGTTTCTTCATTGAATTAGATTTCCTCATTTCCTTTGGCCTTGGATGAACATTGGCCAACATGGCTTTCATCTTGTCCTTGGTGACTGATGAGACTTGGATGGTATTAGAGCCCACATGGCAACCTGTGAGGTTCATTGCATAGTCATAATCTGCAGCATTGTCAAAAATGACAAAAGCTTGGTCTGTTCGGTTGCGCTCCTTGTCTAGTACGTGAAGTACTTGATTGCGTGCAATGTTTGGACATCCAAACAATTCTTTTATTTCAGTCTTGGTAAAAACTGGGGGTAAATTTTTTACCAGGACAATATATTCTATGGCTGCTGACAAGGCAGTTGTTGAGGCAGAATCCAATCTACGTTTCTTTCGAGATTTTGATGACAAACGATCAGACGACTGTCTCTTAGTGAGCGATGAGGAAGTGGATTTTTGTTTGTGGTTTGCAATTTCCTCAAAAGGGACTTGCTGTGACTTTACGTTGTCAGGGGCACAAGCATTTTCACGTTCCTGTAATGCACTGGTCCACATTTTTTCAGTTGCTCCGCGTACTTCCACACAAACGGAGCCCAGGGGCTGAAGGTTGAAGCTTAGAGCATTGCTTGCATCCTGACAATTTGCAAACTTCACAAGGCAGCCATGACCAAGTCCCAAATTTACATTCACTATGGCTTCCTGTACCGCCAAACCTTTGAACAAATGACAGATTTCATCTTTTGTGACCGACACTGGTAGACCAAACAGTCTGACGAAGCCTGGCCCTGACTTTTCAGCTTGCTTGTGCGTTCTGTTCTTATCAGACCTAACAACTGTTCTGTCAGCCTTAGAGAAATCAAGGTCTGAAGCAGGCTCATTGTTTTCTCTTTGCTGGCATGACTTAAGACCTTGAAGGACAGTACAAACTCCAAGAAGAAAAGCAGTATTGGCATCAAGCAGCTGTGTATCTGAAGGTGGTATTGGTGGCTTTGCATCTGCAGGTGGTTGAGGCTTCTTTACAGTCTGCTGCATTGTGGAGGGTTTCTTCTTCAGCTTAGACTTTAATTTGTGCTCCAGCTCTTCCATCGTGCTTATATGCAGAGTAATCTTGGATCCTTTGAGGAAATGTCCTGTGCGACGCATGGCAAGCTGGCCATCTTTTTCAGTGGTGAATGCAATGAATGCTTCTCTCAGGCTTCCTCCCACGATGTACACTCCACCATCAGGAATGTGAAGGCGCTCAAAGAATGTCCGTATATCTCCAGGTCCTGCCTTCACATCCAGACCTTGCAAACGCAGGACTACAGTCATTTTTTTTTTCAAGGCAGATCAAAATATATCTGAAAATTGAGAATACAGTAGGTGAAAAACATAAAATCCAAACAATGGCGGTCATGTATTTTTTTCTGAAACCAAACGATGTTCGGTGAGAAAAACGTGCGTCACGGGCGAGCCCTGACAAGGAAAGTGAAACCGCGGTTTAAAAAAAACTTAAAAACAAAAGTTAAGACAATTACGCATTTTCACCTCCATGAAACGTAGAGAAATACTCACCACAACGTGTAACCATACATAACTGAAATTATGTGGCTTTTTAGTGCTGTTGTTGATCTCTTTAAAACTTATGTACACGTTGACGAATCTTGACTCCCGCTGCTTTTTGCCTCAACTCCTGAGCCCGCTTTTATAGTCTCTCTCTCTCTCTCTCTCTCTCTCTCTATCTATGTGTACGTATCCTGCTACGCTACCGCCCCCTACAGGACTGGAGTGCCCTTTCATGCACTGTATGGCTGTATCATATCTTGTTTGTGACTGTGCCTTTTCCATAACTGTCTGTTCTTTATGTATGATTCTTTATGGTTTTCCACGCAGGTATGTGACGCTATGTATTTTTTTTTTTTTATTCCTATGCAAACCATGTAATCCTCTCTTCTTTGAAGAAAGCCTATACACAATTACACTGTCTGTATGGCTGTCTTCCAATCTGGTCAAATTGATTAAATACATACTAAAATAACATAATATCTGAACATAGCTATTTTATTTAACAGTAGCTACTGTGTATAGTTATTTGTCAATTTATCATTATTTAAACTATGATTTTTAAGAAATTTGATGTGGTAAATTTTTATGTTCTACATATTAATTCTAGAAATTGATTTATTGGTTAATTGATTGTTTAATAAACCTGAGTTTCTGTTTTTATTTCCTGAGTGTGACAGCTTTGATTTCTGTGTCTGTGATTGGGTAAAAACATCTGCAGAGGTTGGCTTGACTTGTCTCATTCACTTGCGTATTCAACTATTCCTTGTTAGGTAATCTCTTTACCACAAAGTCACTTCACCCCCGCTGTTATGCTCACAACTGGTCTTCCTCAAACTCTGGTGATATTGGCTGGCTCGGTGCAAGAGCTTATTCTGCATGTACATAGACTTCCTGTTTTTTTTTTGTTTTGTTTTGTTTTTTTTTTTCCACAGAAGCAGCTGCTCTCTACTGACCCCTAGTTCAGGCTTCAACCCTTTATTCAACAACACTTTATCAAAGAATTTATAACTCACATATCATTATAACATTTAAAAACGTGAAACATCAAAGTATAATCATCTTAAAATCAGTTAAATGTATGTTTTAGCTGCTGCAAGTTTATCTTTTTAATCAAACTCATATCAAAATTCCCCTAACATCTTTCTTACTCTATTTCTCTCTCATTTCTCCAATTCCCTCTTCTCTGGTGTACTCTCCAATCCTGAAGATTCTTCTGCTATTAGTGCTGCCAGCTTGATCCAGGCCTCCACTATCTCCTTTGAAGCTTGAGAGTCATGACACATCTTCCAATTCCAGATAAAATTCACTCAACACTTCTTTAACTTCTCCCCTGTTGATTCCTTTCTCCTTTTGGTCTCCTGATAGTTCAGGTTGAAGGAATTCTCTGAGATAATTCACATTATCCTTTCCTTTCCTTGTTCAGGCTCAAACACTCTCCTGATTGCATCTTTGGGCCTTCCATCCAATGTGTGTGCCGATGCACGAGATCAGATCCATCAGGACTTCATCCTCTTCCATATGGATGATAGTTTCTATCACTCTTTTTTTTTTTTTTTTTTTTTTGATACCTGTAAAGTTGTTCTCACTAAAGTAAAATGCTGTAAATCGAAAGATAACTCTGGAAAATGTCTTCTGGTAAACTTTGTAGATGTAGTTGTTTTAGCAGTTAATAAATTACAACTGATAAGCTTATTTGTTGGTGGGGGGGGGAAAATAGTATTTTAAAAAGTATTCTGACAATGTAACTGATAAGAAATGTCAAAATTAATTCTTACATAACAGTTTCCACAAGCATAGCCCAATAGTTCTTAGAGGTAAGATCACTTGTTGATTATTATAATTACTTCTCTACAGAATTTTTGGCAAAAAGTTGCTTCTCATATATTTCAGCTCCTTTTACCAAAATATATATTTTCAGCATGAAAATAATTATTTTCAGTTCATTATAACCTTTTTATTTTAGTGGTTAAAGTTATACCATAAATGTAAATTCTTTAAATTCCTCCAGTTTTGTACTTGGAGAAATCCAGCATCTTTTGTACTCCTTAAATCTCACTAAAGTTCTTTATCATTGTCACGTTACTCAGAATCATCCCTGGTGGGTTTGATGAATATTTTACTTATATAACCTTTTGTTTTTTCTTTTTTTTTTTTCAAGATTTATTNGGGTTTGATGAATATTTTACTTATATAACCTTTTGTTTTTTCTTTTTTTTTTTTCAAGATTTATTATTTTATTCATTCCTGTTCGCTGATAGTTGCAATTGTTTGCTATGGTTTGTTTGTACGAATTTAGAATTTTTTCGTTCAATAAAGTTCTTCAAAAAAAATGATTTGGCTGTAACGTCATCACTCTGCGTGGGATTGTGGGTAAAGAACGCCATGGCGACAGGAACGCCAAAACTTCTCGTGAACAGATACGGAGTGTTTACATCCTTATTTCTTTTAATAAACCTGGAGCTGCTTCACTGTCAGCAATTTATTGTTCCGTTTCAGGCTCCGGCAGACTGCGGAACGGAAGATTTTTTCGACATTTCCAGTCTGTCGTGTGTTAGATGTGGTCTGAATCAACGCAGGAGCACAACAGGTCGGTCAACATCAGAGCACAATGCTACGGTCACCATTTGATTTGCTACATCCCTATAAGATTATTCTTTAGCTTCTGTGTAGCTGTTATGGAGTCGATTCTAAGTGGATTGTGAGGAAAAATTCCAAATAATTTTTCTGACTACTTCCTGAAAAAAATTCAATCTAAAATAGAAAGCACAACATGCTCCTGCAATGATTTCGGGCACTAAGGTCAACATATAGTTAGCTACAAACAGAGATAGCTTTATCACCAAGTTCCATCCATTCCCGCATATCGCGTAGGGTTGCGGGCGGGGTGGAGCCCATCCCATCAGTCAGAGGGCGGAAGGGAGCTTTACGCCAAAATGCAAATTCCTCTCATTTGTTTTTTCTGAAGCAGGTGCATTATCAGTGCCAAAAAGAAAACATAGTCCAATCGCAGCGTGGGGGCGGAGCTTAAGGCATAGTTTGTTCTGAACGCGTATTAGCAATGATTTGATATTCCGTGTGGAGTGGTTGTAGAGAGAACAGGGGACATAGAACTTCTCACAGATGAGAAGTTCTTCAACAAACAAAACAAGTTTTGCAAATAGTAGTAGGAACAAGTTAACCTCACACTAACAGTTTCCAGTGAAGATGCAGCTGGGACGTCAAACGACATTACCAGTCTGATCGACCGGGCCATTCTCCCATACTTGGAAATGCAGATTACAGCACCAGAAATTGTGAATCTCTAGGTACATGATTGCTAACTATCACCTGCAACCACGCCTTAAGCTCCGCCCCCATGCTGTGATTGGACTGTGTTTTCTTCTTCATTCTGGCATTAATAATGCAGCTACTTCAGAAAAAGAAATGAGAGGGCTTTGCATTTAGTATTGGCACGTCTATACTGCCTCTTGCTGGACAACAGTGAAATGAAAAAACCCCAGATCTTTTCTTTTCATAAGGAATGAAAAATTCATGTCACACCGAAAAACAATTAATTCAGTCATTCACACACACACACAAAAAATACAGTTTGCACTATACTGTGTTTTTCACTTACAGTAATTATGACATAATAGATGCGTGTATAAAAATAAAATACAAATGAAAACATGTATTGTATTTCACAAATGTGTATTATATTTCATTCTAGTTTTTATTTTATTGTGTCCCTTATAGTTTTCCATACATATCACATTATGAGCTAAAGGTCTAAACCCTGAGAACTCTTTTTGATATCTGAAACCTTTATTTTGTAAAAACAGAGTAAAGGGCAATTTTACAGATATTTCCTGCCTTAAATTCTTAAAAGACCAGATGTACATGTGTCAAAACCTGCTGTAGCCATACCTGGAGTAGATGAGACTTTTTAAAAACCCTGTTTTATATTTGCTACATCTTTATTTTGTGAAAGCAAAGCAAAGGGGAGATTTTACACTTTTTGCTAAAGACAAGTCTACATAATAAACAAGTACTGTAGTTAAGACTAGTCAAATCTTGTCTAGATGAGTATTTTAAACCCAGTTTCAGATTTGTGAAACCTTAATGATAGCTGTGATAACAGAAACAAGGACAAAGTTGAACTAGTCTAGTAAAAATTTTAAATGCGGAGACTTTTGTGACTGATATTGAATCATCAGAGCATTTTTTAAAACTTATACATAACTACAATGTTTTGGGAATCAATTCAGAATTGAATATCTGAAAAAGAATCTCAGTTATCCTTTTTTAGAGTAACCTGAAATAAAACTAGTTGTTATAATGGAGGAAAAGTGGAATATTTCCTGAATTAGGGCAAAACTTTATATTCACAGATGTCCTGTTTCTTCTTCTACTTCTTTTTTTGCTACGGATATCTCTATTTCAGCCAGCCATACAGCATCTTGTGTTACATTAAGCTTCTCCTGGTTTCCATTCATTTACAGGGCTGAGCTGTGTTTGTCAAATTGGATATAAAATTCTTTCAACCAAGGGAGCATCCTTTTCCTGTGAGCAGTGTCCCACTGATAAGCCAGTATGTCAAGTTTATGGATATTTTTCTGCGTTTTACTTTACAGCTAGTGTCTCTCACATTCTCCATCTAATTTTTTTTACAAAATAATTTGTAATGATGCTTTGTAGATCAGCTGTCTGTCTTCTTTTACAGGCAGTAACAAAAGATGGGTTCGAGTGTATTCGCTGTCTGGGCAGTCTCAGTGATGAGGGGACATGCCAGTGTCCAGCAGGCAATATTCTAGGTGTGCTCCTAATGATAAGACAAACACACTACTTAATGATGAATGTAAGCATCATGAGGGAATAACATTGATTTAATACTCTTGTATTTCAACATTGTTGTTGTTTTCTTGTTTTGTTGTTTTGTTTTTATTTCCAGTGGAAAGGGATGTCCAGGGGAACCTATTGGATGAGGCCAGATGTGATATGTGTAATGGAAGTAACCCTTCTCTCTCAGTACCTAACAGCAGGGGAGACAGGTATCACTGCCAGACAGCAGAGACAAATCAGCTGTTTCAAACAAATTTATAACAGTGCAGTTCAGGCATAAAATGGCTCTTTTGCACCTGAGGAACAGTTCAGTGTGAACAAAAGGCTCATTGAGCAAGATGAGACTTGATTAATTTTCTTTATGTATGTGAAGGAGATGGAACTATTTTAATTGTTTTTCAGGTGTGAGAGATGCCAGGCTTCCTTCATTAACAGCTCCCTCTCCTGTGTGTGTGGACCTACTAATATCCTGGTGAGTTCAGTCGACCCTTTTCTTTCAGTGTCCTCTCAGCCATATTGCACTTGCAAGATTCATTAATGGCTCAGTGAATGCAAGTTATCATTAATAGTTGGTATGTGATTTTTTTCAGGCAGGAGGATTATGCTTCCCTCCAAACAGCCTCCCAACCAACGTGAATCCCAATGTCAAATTTGCTCAGTTGGTAAGTCTCTCCCTCCTCATCTCTCTTTCCTTCTTTTACTACATATATATATAGTAGTATATAGTAGTAGTAGTAATATAGTAGTATATATATATATACATATTCCTGTTTATTCTAGATAAATAATAAATAAGTCTTTAGATTTTTAAATTTTCTATTTCGTTTCCCTTGCAGGCTCTCCCTGTCCAGTCTGCCTGGTTTGTCAAAAACCTGTACTCCTCATCAGCAGCCTGCCTTGTAATACCACTGTGCCTGTCTTTCTTTGAATAGTACACTTGCTTTAACATCTTCGGAAGCTAGTTCTAACTCATCATTGCATTGTGTTCATGACCACACAACCTGGATTTTAGGATGTCGTAATTCTGGATTTTGAGTTTGTTTATGAAAATTTTAATGACATAATCATTAACTAGTATCAGAGTACACGCAATAAATAAGTACACAGTCAAGTATTTTAAAGGACCATACCGTCCATTTTGCATGTTTGAGCCTAATATATTCAATGTTACTGACAATTATTTCCCAAAGCATACTACTGGAACGGTGAATTAAAAAAATTTTTCCTACCTTCCAGACAAGCCATTGGTTTCAGTTCATTCTGGTACGCTATTAAAATCAACTTGTTGATACTTGAAATGTTCATCATCTTGAACAAGAAGTATATTCAGGTTTTTTTTTCTCGAAGTTAAGTAATTTTAGTGTGTAATAACAATAAAAAGTGCAGAGTGATCTGAAAATGCTTCCTGTTGTCAGTTCTTCACTACAGCACTTGAGCACCACTAGGAAGGATTTTCAGATCACTGATCGATGAAAAAATGGCCAGTATGATCCTTTAAGCAACTCATGATTGTATTACATGTTTTCATGTATAGACAAACAAACAAGGAACATACATCGTAAACCTGTTACACTGTTTCTTTAAAATTTAACATTCTGTATCCTTCCTGCCTTGATGCCAAATATTATGTCTATATGTTGTATGCAACTGTGTGTGCTAAAGAGTAAGATTATGTTGCCAAGATATTATGAAGACACACTTTTCTGAGACTTTTATATGTGTATGTAAACAAGCTGTGTGCTGACAGGTCCACACCAACCTGACAGCGTGCCAGGCTCTCGGAAACATGTGTGTGATGAATATGCACTCCTTCAGCAGTGTGTCCAATGATGCCTGTGGCCTCTTTAACTTCATCTTCAGATCCACAGCTGCTTTGGGCTCAACACAAGGCATTTCCTATTGGTAATGAGTAATGTTATTGCAACTTATTAAGATATACTGTAAGTAGTGCTGTCACCTATGGTTGCATTCATAAAAGGGATCAGGATTTCATTCCTGTATAACTTAATATAATATAAATCTTTGGTTCTTCTGTCTTCAGGAGGATGAATTTGCCGTGGCTTTACTATGGAGACCAGCCAGGTTTGGCCAGTCGAGTGCTTCAGACTGACCCACTGCCCATAGGATTCCATTTCAGAGGGGAAAAAAAGGTACTCTAACCCTTTTCCACAACTTAGCCAATGAGAAATATTCAGCACCAAAAAAACTTAACCCTGCTTGGTGAAGAGCACAATAAAAGAAAATCATTACACAAACAGTATTGTATTCACTTCATAAAATGCAAGTTGAATGGTAAATTTGCAGTGCTAAATAGAAAAGATTATTGATGTTTCCTCTGTGTTTGTCAGAACACTGACATTAAGCTGGTTGCTGCTGTCTACAATGTGCGGGGAGAGTTCCTCAGGTGGGAAAAAATAGGAGGAGGTAATCTTCAGGTAAGACAATGAATGAATTATGACAAAGTGTGATACGTTTTTTGTTCATTACATAAGATAAGAGTATTTAATTGTGAAATGTTCATACAAAACACTTGTAATTTATAACAAATTGGTTACAATTGATGGGAGACTTTCATATTATTTAGATATATATAATATTGAACACTTACAGTATATTAGATGGGTATCCAAATGACCCTGCTATTAGTAAAACATGGCTCTTTACTAACATCTAGTGGCAGCTTTAGGATACTGCAGCAACACGGCAAGTGTTTGTGCAATGTGCCAATAAAAATGACTAACTTCATCTTTAGAATTGTAATGACTTATATTTAGTTCATTTATCTCTTCTTGTGTTTTAGCTTTGTCCAGATACAGCCACCAGATGGCAGGCAGCCTTCAGCTTTGGAACTGCTTACCAAGAGAGAGTGAGTGTCTCTTCTTTCATTTAAGCCAGAGACAGATACAATTGTTTTCCACGATGGAAGTTGTATTATATACTGTGTGTGTATGTAGTGTGATCTCTCAGTAGCAGAGTTGCTGCGTGCGTATCCTGAGCCGCTGTTCTATGATGTATTCGTGGATCTTGGTGGAGGAGAGAATACAAAGCTTCTTCCCCTGCCAACATTAGTGACTAACCAACAGTATAATGAGGGATTCATCAACCAAGGTTTGTGTTTTACTTAGCTGGTGTGCGTGTGTATGCATACGCAAATGCTTTACTGAAGCAGATTTTCTCTTTCTAGAGAGCATGAAGAACTGGTACCTATCTCGACGTATGTTCCTTGTTGATACTCTGAGTGGAAGAGAGAAGAGCTTGAGTTCCCTGCCAAAAGTCATCCGTGTGGCTAGCAGCATCAAAATAAGGTGAGTGGCAAATGGATGCACCTCCTTGAAGAGAAAGGAAGTCAGAGCTGATTTTTTATTTTGTGAAAATATGAGCTTTATTTGCCCACGTGTGTTTCATAGGTTCCAACTGGTTCCAAGAACCCAGGAAGGACAGGTTTTCCCACCTCTGATGACTGTGTCCTACAGAGATGTTCCCATCACAGACATCAGCACACAAATCATGTCTGTGAGTCTCTCTCTCTCTCTCTCTCTCTCTCTCTCACACACACACAGGCACAGCCACCCTGTTTTATCTGGCTTATGCATTTAACCTATTTATCTATTTCCAGACATCATTTTCTGTGGAGTATGAGATGGATCAGAATGAGGCTCGCATTAAGACAGATGTGAGTAGAAGCACTGCTGATGAAGAAAATGTTCATTGTTAATTGATCAAATATGGCAGGAGAATAAGTATTTGTGATGACTGGAGTGTCATGTTTCATCACACAGATGTGAATGTGTGTTTGCGTGCACAGATTGCTCTGGGTGTGATGGGAGGAGTGGCAGTGCTCTGCTCTCTGCTGAAGACAGTGAGCTGGAAAAGGAGGATTGCCTCACCCCTTCTTGACATGGAGGTAGAACAGTTGCAAAAGCTTATTGAAAATGTCAATATTAAAACCATTTCAATCCATACTTTGCTGGGAAGTTTCAACCTTATCTCCCCCTCTCTGATTTCCTTCCCCCCCAGACTGTGCTGAAGTTTTTGTTGTTCTATGCTGGAGATTTGGCCAACGTTTTCTTCATCGTCACTGTGGGGTCTGGACTTTATTGGCTTATCTTTTTCAAGGTTAGCCTCATTTAACACTTGGAGTTGCTTTCTTTTATAGGATCAGTGATTTTCACACTTGGCACTTATTTAATATTGTACTGTAGGTATTTCTTTCAAGTCCTTTCTTCACTTTTTTTTCTTTCTTCACTTCAGTTTTTTTAGCATGAGCTTTTGTTAACTGCTGCTATTATTATTTTTTTGTGCGCTCTTTAGACGTTGGAAGTAAGTCTTTTCTCTTCCTCCCTTGTTTGTCTGAGGAATTTTTGAAAGTACCTCTCTACATATACAGTACATGGGATCATATTTCTCCTTATTTATTTGTGTATATGTGTGTTCAGGCCCAACAGTTTGTATCTGTGTTGTTACCACTACCTGCTCAGGAAGAGCAGTTTATGATATACATTGGCTGTGCCTTTGCTCTGAAGGTGAGTTCACACTACTGTTACCTAGTAGACATGAAAATGAGCAGTGTTGGTTTTATAAGATAGTTTGTATGTTTTTATTATCAGGCCATCCAGTTTCTCCACAAGCTAATCATGCAGTTGTTAGTTGATGTGTTCTTCATTGACTGGGAGAGACCACGAAGCAAACCCAGCAGGACTATCCAAAGTACAAATATGTTTCTTTTTTTTGTTGTATTGAGATTTTAAAATACTTATGTCATTGATCCAGTTCACATCTTACAATCTTAAAAAAAAAGGTATATCAAATCAATTTGTCTGTATTCACTGTTCTTATCAGCATCAGGTGAGCTGAAACCCTCTCCGGTCAGCATCTGGAGGGCTTACTTTGTGGCCAATGAGTGGAACGAGATCCAGACCATCCGCAAGATCAGTCCAACCTTCCAGATCATGGCTGTGCTTTTTCTCCTTGAAGTATATCTTACACCGACACAAACACACTCTCTCTTATTGCTTTTTTTTTAACTTTTGTTATCTCCGTTTTCTAATTTCTTATTTGTCATTGTCATTTCTGTCACTGTGTTGGAAAGGTGGTGGGTTTCTCTAACCTGGCCCTGAGAGACCCATGGCCTACGTTAAAGCGTTCCCCTCAGGCTTACACTCCTTCCTACAGTCTGACGCTGCGCTATGGTCTGGCAGCCACACTCTGGCTCTGCATTGGACTTTTACAGGTAAGGTACCATGAGTTTCAGCTTTTGCCATTATACTGAAAACAAATATACTTCCTTCTTCCTTCCCTCCTTCATTTTGATATATATATTTTTTATTTTTTAAATGAAGGAGATATATGAATATGTACAGAGATATATTCTGGTAAAAGCTGGTAAAAGCTCATTATTTATCTCCTCAGGTGATATACTTCACTGTGTTTCATGAGCACTTTGTGGAGGACAAAATCCGTCAGTTTGTGGATCTCTGCTCCATCAGTAATGTGAGTTGCAATATGCAAGCTCTAACTTGTCTTTTTAACAGTTTATCTGTTGGTACTGTTTGCAGCCAATGTATAATTGTCTGTGTACAATTGTTTCTATGTAGATTTCTGTGCTGCTGCTATCCCATCGCTGTTTTGGCTACTATATCCACGGGCGATCCGTTCATGGCCACGCTGATACAAACATGGAGGAAATGAATGCCAACCTCAAGAGAGAAGCTGTGTGTACACTGACAGACTGCATATTTAGTTGTTGTTAGTAGCTTCTAGCATGTTTAATAGGAATGTCTAATATTTTATTGCTTTCTGTCTTTCTTCATGTCTGTGTGTCTGTCTAAAGGAGTCCCTGTGTCCTCAGAGAGGGTTACTTCCCAATACTGACACCCAGACCTTTCAGATCTCCATAACCAACCGCCTCCGAGTGCTGTATGACAGGATACGAGAGCCGCTCAGCAGGGTGTGTGTGTGTGTGTATGTTTGTAACTGAGCTAAAACCTAATGAAAATTATTTCCCATTTTGAATTTCAATGTTCCATTCCCTTGTGTGCTACAGAGGCATGGGCCATCGCGGCTTGTGGATGCTTCCTCCACGAACCCATCTGAGCAGAGCATCAGAGCATACAACACCATGAACCGCTTCCTGGGATCTGTAATAGACCATGTTAGTACAAATGCATGAACAAATAACTACATGCACACTGAACTCAGTGGAGAGTTTGATCTGAACTGTCTGAATAGGTGTTATTAAAGTGAATGTGCAGTATAGAGTCGTTTTCATTATCCTGATATATCTGATACAAACAAGCCTGCTTTTTCTCATATCTTGTGTTCCATTACCTTAGGCCCACCCTGATATGGACTATACAGTGAAGGACAAACTGATGTTTGAGAGGATCATCGGGATGGAGTTCTTTGAACCCAGTGACAAAAGTGTCTTTTACAATGGTAATGACCTCTGGCCCACATTTGCTCCATGTTTGTGTGTTTGTGATTCTGTTTGTTTATCTGTGTGCGTGTTTGTGTGTGTGTGTGTGTGTGTAATGTCTGTTTGCATTTCTCACTGCAGATGAGGACCACTCCTTCAGTGACGTGCTGTTTTATGGGAATGAAGCCACCCTGCTGATCTTTGACACTTTGTTCTTCTGTGTGGTGGACCTTGGATCGCAAAGCTTTGTACTTGCAGCTGTGCTTACATATATAGAGCAAACGGTCAGTATTTTGTGTAGGTTATTTATTGTCATTGCATAACGGACACTTCATCATGTATTAAAAAACATTTAATTCATTACAGATATTTCGCTTGATCCGCAATGCAATGGGAAGGAGAAACCTTGCCAACAAGACTCTAGTGGATGAGAGATTTCTGATATAATATTTCCAGTTTAAGAAACTGATGATCAGTTTTTTAGTGTTGTGTTTCTCGAAGATTTTTTATTGTTCTTTTTATAAACCTTTTTCACGTATACAGTATTTTTCACTAGTATCAATGATGTACATATAATTTGTATTTGATGTTTTTACTGATTAAAACTGTGTTTGATATGAAGACATTTTTGTTTTGAGGTTTTTGCTGTGTTGGGGTTTTATTATGTTGGACACTGAGGTTAGTCTTTCTGTCATGAACTCAAGCAAAAAGTTGCTCTTATGTATTTATACNACACACACACACACACACACACACACATACTGGGAGAGAGAGAGAGAGAGAGAGAGAGAGAGCACAGGAAAACAAATCTCCTGTAATTTAACTTTACAAAGCAAATCCCCATGTTCAATGTCAAGATAATGGACAGCTCAACAAAGAATGAAAAAACAAGGGAAGGCATTGAACTAACAAAAAATAATAGATTAAAAATTAGTAGTTAAAGAGTGTATAAAGTGCTAATGTAAATGTATGCTTTAAGAAGAGATTTATTATATGACCTGCAGAAATGAAAAAGTTAATAAAACAACATTTAATAGTTTTGGCAAATTTCTTGTTTTTTGTTCACCTTTTGGAAGTAGCACACACCTTTGCATTATGGTTATATGTGGAATTTGCATAGACAAAAATCCTTTTAATGCAAACAAAAAAAAACAAATTTTATGGAATTGAAATGATAACATAGTAATGCTAAGTTCCATGTTGCAGATTACAGTGAGCACAGTCCATTATTGTTAGTGTTACTGGAAAAAGCTTTTACAGGATAAAGTTTGTGGTTTGTCTTGAAGCCCACCTCCCTGCCTGCCAAAAGGCGTTTGCCTGCGTAATTAACAAACGTCATCACGGCTGTCAGAGCTCAGCCAATCAGAGTTGAGGATGTGGGCCGGCGCTCGAAAGTGATACAGCCCATTTGCTCGGTGTTCAGCTATGAACTTCACTAACTTCACCTCAACCGTCCCATAAGGTCAGTGCTAATTTCACATCACATTCATGCTTTTATTTATACTTGTGGTAAACTATAAAGGGTTAGCTACTGCTTCAGTGGGAGGAGACATACTTCAATTTTGACAATAAGTAGTGGGTGTGTGTAGCCCCCGTTAGCATAATTTCGGCTACTGTGCCTGGTTGACTGACGGAGGTCGTAGCTGCAGCAGAGCTCAGATTATTTAAATCCTTTGGTCGTCGCAGAGTTGTAATACGAGATGTGTTATGTGTGCCAAGGTGCTTGCTCTGAAGGCAGCTTGTGCTTTAGTAGGCTTGCTTTGATGCTAGCTACGAAGCTAATGATATCAACAAACATAGCAACTTTGTTTGCCGAGCCCACAGATGGGATGGGCCGTGTGTGGTTTGTCTGTCTCACGCAGCTTGATCTGGGTGGATGTTTAGCCCTCCACCCCAGCGGGTCAGCTAGGTTTATGACTCCTTGCTCTTTTGGCGAATAGTGTCCATTTTTTACCAGAACTGCAGCACCTTCTGATTTCTGACCAAAATCAGAATTCACATAGTCGAGCTGAAAATAGACTTATATTATGGAATCAGGGGGGATATTATGAGGACACACGCAGTCAGGATCCTCAGTAGGTCATAAGTAGACAAAATGTTTCACGAGGTGAAAATATCAGGACTTAAACTCGTGCCAAAGCTATTAATAGGACCCAGCTTGGCCTATCTTCAGCGAAGAGTGCAGACAGCTGTGCAGAAAGCAAAACTCCTGAACCTGCAGTCCAAAAACTTCAGATCACTGCATAATGCTTTTTATGATGTCACTGTCTGAAGCTTTGATTTGTCAGCAATGAAATGCTAAGGTTTGATGTTCCAGCACTGTTGAACACAATAAATATAGATTAAATTTGTCAGAGGAACACTAGATGATATTCCTTACAAATATGTTTTATTACCTCCATCGCTGGTTATGCTTATCCTATATTTAAATGGCTAAAAAGTAATAACAGCAATACTAATAATAACATATTGAAGTTAAAAAGAAGCATCAATACCAGCAAACACCAAAGAGTACAACCTATAACAAAGTATTCAAAAAGTTACTGGCCAGTATGGCAGATGACCCTTGGTTTACAAACACCAAATTTATCAGCATTTGTCACATGTTAATATTTGCACCATATTAGCAGCTGCTCCTGACCAATCCCAACTTCAGGAACTCATCCCACAGTCTGCTTCTTTTTCCATGTTGTTTATGAATCGTTCTCTGTAAATGAATGCATGTGTTAAAAAGTAAATCCAGCTGGTGCTTTTTTGTGGCTGTGCCTCTGAGTACTGTATGTCTGTTCCTTTTCAGTAGGTGTGTATACATCGGTGGTGCACTGTGTGTGTGTGTACGCGCCTACAGTGTACTGTCAGCTATGCCTGTGACTTCACAGCTGCTCCGAGTTGTGCCCCGTGCCAAGGTCTTGACCTCTTGTCTGTTACCATGCCAACATCATTCCCACTTTATTCACCGACCTCCTTCAAGATGTCATCAGCACTCAAGAAATTACCAAACCACTTCAGAACTCCGCAGCTACATCCTGACCCCCCCGCAGGTCAACTCCATTCTGAAAGCCAATGAATACAGCTTCAAGGTGTGTGGGGTCTTGTATCATGTAGAAAACATCTTTTGCATTTGACCCTTTAGTCATCTGTACTTTAAAGCTTTCATATTTGTGTGTCATGGATGAAGGTGCCAGAGTTTGATGGGAAGAATGTATCCTCAGTGATGGGCTTTGAGAGTAATCAGTTGCCAGCTAATGCTCCTATTGAGGACCGTCGCAGTGCGGCCACATGCCTGCAGACACGAGGAATGCTGCTGGGCGTGTTTGATGGTCATGCTGGCTGTGCCTGTGCTCAGGTAAAGCCGACACTGTTACCGTACCTGTCTACTGAGCGTTTGAGTCCAGTGGACATTATTCAGACAATCAAACCATTCTAAAAGCTCAAAATTTGATAATAAAATTTCTCTTCCATTGATGAGCTTCTCTGGTCTGGTTCACGAGCAGGTTCATTCAGATTAGCAAAAATGACATTTTGCATTATTTTGTAAAACTGCCCAAGTAGCAATTTTTCTGGATAGAAAATGTTGAATAAGCTGTAAATGTTTTAAATGGAACCAGAAGCATCAAGTCAATATATTGACAAAATCAAAACCAACCTTTTGATCAAATGCTGTTAATTTACAGGATGGCAGCATGAGAGATTGGCTACCTCTTCAAATTTGTCTTTTAAAAAAAAAAAAAAAAAATTTTTNTTTTTTTTTTTTTTTTTTTGCACAAAATCTTTGACTGGTTGGTTATAAGAGCTTGTTAGGAATTCCCTAGTTTTAACACAGCCAGTTTATACTTTGAAATTTTAGTTGTTGAAAGTCTTATGTTTCAAATTCATTCACATAAGTTTAGTTTTTTTTAGCGTGAGTGGTCCAGTATATTCTCTGTCATTTTTCAGATATATTGTCAGTAATATGCAAATTGTAGCAAAATAACACATTTTCATTTTCCGTGGGGCAGAATATAGTAACACTATGTGGAAAAAAGTCTTTTCCTTTTGGAAGTCATTTACATTTGCAGCTCTTCTTCTTTCCATCAGGCGCTGAGTGAGAGGTTGTTTTATTACATTGCCGTGTCACTGCTGCCCCACAACACGCTGTGTGAGCTGGAGGCAGCAGTGGAAGCCGGCAGAGCCCTCAGCCCCATCCTGCAGTGGCACAAACACCCCAACGACTACTTCAGCAGGGAGGCTCAGAATCTTTACTTCAACAGCCTGCGAACCTACTGGCAGGAGTTAATAGACCTCACCAGGTGAGGACCAGGACACACAGCAGAAAACCCATAACAAAAACTAGTTTCCTTTGTTGGTTTCTGGCTTCTTTTCGTTCTTGCTCATTAATTTTTCTCTGTGTCTGTTTTCAGCCCAGACGATGTTCCAGACACCAGTGAGGCTTTGCTGAACGCGTTTAAGAGGCTGGACAGTGATATTTCCCTTGAAGCTCAGGTCAGAATAGTTCATTATTTTTAATATGAAACAGAGCTGCTGCTCCCAAAATCACCTTGTGTTTCTGAAGAACTCAGCTAACGTTGTAGATGAGGTGTTAAGCTGGGAGGCCAAGGTGCATGTCTTGATTGTCCATTTATCTATTTTACATTTGGAATTCCATTTTACACTAATTTCATGTTAAATACATGTGACGTTCACAGTGTGCAGTGGAATAATTTAGCATTTGACTAGCAGCATTCTTTTTTTTTTTTTTTTTTTNGCCAAGATTGGCACAACCATTTTTTATATATATGCAATTTAATCTAGCAACAGACAGATAATACTGTTAATAATACTGACTAGCAGCATTCTTATCCATAGGCAATGCACACTCTGAAATATTGCATCATCCAGTCAGCATTTATGTTATGTAATATCAATTTTGACTGTGTGTGTGTGTGTGTGTGTGTGTGTGTGTGTACATGTAGGCCTATGTTGTTAGTTAACAATAAAATCAGGCACAAATTCAAGATGGCAAGTTGCCACTGCTGAACAAGATTGATTCTTCAGTGAAAAAGAGCACAAGTACAGTTCCAGTCGACAATATTCAAGTCAACTCACAAATCCTTGAATTTAGTCCAAGTGTGGGATTTCTAATACTGTTTCTTTAGTTACAACACACCTTGGCAGTTCAAACATGGTGACAATCCAAATTTAAATTTTGCTTTAAAGGGGGCCCAGATTTCACTGGTTCTCCCTGAAAGTTAAAGCATATCCTGTTTGGAGGCTGACACTTTGTTTGTGTGTTTTTTTTTCCCTGCCCAGGTGGGAGACCCGAATGCTTTCTTGCACTACTGGGTTCTGAGAGTCGCCTTTTCCGGAGCAACAGCATGTGTTGCACACATCGACGGACAAGACCTGTATGGACAATAAATACAATCAGGCTTACTGTTTCGTTCTACATATTTATATGTTCTACGTCGTTCTTTAACCAAATTAAACTCAGGCACATTATGTTGAAGTTTTTTGTTTCCTTATCTTTTTGTATTCAGAGTTGTAAAAAGTTACACTACAAAGTTATTTATGATTGTGAATATTTGTCTGCCTTGGTTCTTCTCTCTTTTGCTAAGGTATATAGCCAATGCGGGGGACGCTCGGGCCGTGTTGGGGGTGCAGGAGGAGGATGGCTCATTCAGCGCTCACACACTCTCTAATGATCATAGCGCTCAGAACGAGGATGAGGTGGCTCGTATACGAAGTGAGCACTCTCCATCAGAGAGGAAGACAGTTATACGACAGGTACTACACACCTGCCAGATAATGAGATTGTTATCACGGCATTTATTAAATCCATCCTCCTCCTCCTCCTCCTCCTCCTCCTCCTCCTCCTCTATTTTTCCCATCAGGACCGGTTGCTCGGCCTCCTCATGCCATTCCGCGCATTCGGGGATGTCAAGTTCAAGTGGAGTATTGAGCTGCAGAAGCGTGTGCTGGAGTCTGGACCTGACCAGCTTAATGAAAATGAGCATACCAAGTTTANTACACCCCCCTACCTGACAGCTGAGCCTGAAATCACATACCACAGACTGAGGCCTCAGGATCGCTTTGTGGTGAGTGACAGGAAGCAACAATCTGAACAAGTCATCAATTAAAAATTATCTTTTATTGATATTGATGATATTTTATTCTAAAATGAGATTTCTACCACTTTGGGGAAAAGTGCACCTCCTGCATTATGAATGCAAGGATTAACGTAATCAGCTTTATGGGTTTAGGCCTCTCATTTTGCTGAATGACATAAAAACCATCAAAACAATCTCTGGACATTTTAATGGGGTGCAGCTAAATAATGTTGAGCTTTGGCCATGTAACAAAATCTTAACAATTGGCTGTTGGCTGGTAAATCTCTATTTTACTCATTTTACTCCAGATACGTCTGCTACAGCAAGTGTTTGACTATCTTCAACATCTGCTGTTACAGTCCTGTGTTTTCTCTCTACAACTTATCTGTCCCTACAGGTGATTGGTTCTGATGGCCTCTGGGAAACGCTTCACAGGCAGGAAGTGGTTCGTATTGTGGGGGAGTACTTAACAGGGGTGCACCAGCATCAGCCTCTAAAAGTTGGAGGATACAAGGTCACCCTGGGACAGATGCAGGGACTGCTTGAAGAGAGGAAGGCTCGCATGTCTTCAGCTTTCGAGGATCACAATTCGGCGACCCATCTGATGCGTCACGCGGTGGGGAACAACGAATTTGGCACCGTGGACCACGAGAGGCTGTCGAAAATGCTGTCGCTGCCCGAGGAGCTCGCACGCATGTATCGTGATGATATCACCATCATCATCGCTCAGTTCAACCCTCATGTGATAGGAGCACAGAGACAGGAAGAAAAGTCCTGAGTTTAACATGCAGAGCAAAGAAAAGCCATTCGGTGGTGTTTATACTGAGTCCACATTCTGTGGACAAACAGGTCATATTATGTATCTGTCCAACAATCACAATGAGTTGTTGGTTTTGATATTATTTATGTGAAGAATTGACCTTGTATGCAGTCCTAAAGAGATTTGGTTACTTATGAATTTAAGAGATCTACCATAATGAAATTTAAAAACTGGCTGACATTTTCTTATTCTTGGTCAAAGATTGAGTTCCACTGCACTATATTATTTATGCTGCCAATATCCCTGTACAGCTGTTTCAAAGGGCTGGGAATTATTCACTCTATTACAAACTGTTTTTGTGCCAAAAGACTCAACCTGCTCACCCACTGAAAGGATCAGTGGGGTTGAAATTATGGGAATTCCAAAGAGGCTGAAGGTCAGGACTTCAGGAGAAAAGGGTGTTGGGTGACCTGCTCTTACATGGAGTCTAAACTCGTCTGCCCTGGTAACTCCTCACTCTCTCTGCTGTCTGATTGTGTTATTTGTCCTACATGCAGAATCGTTCATATTTGGCTTCTGCATCTGACGGACTGATGTTACAACCCAGCACTGTGTTTGTCTTAGCTTGTGCATGTGGGTGTATGAGAGATTTAATACTGTCAAAATACATTTTTAACAAGTCGTAAGCCGTGGAAAGCTTGTAAAGTGGATCTCCACAGCTTAAATGAAATATAGCTGCTGTTTTTATCAGTATCACTTTATTATTGTGGTACTTATGTACTCGGAGGTAATATGCTCTCCATTTCACCTTTATGTTACTGCAATACTTTGGAGTCACAGTGGTAAATTCAAGTTTAAAGGTAAACTTGTGCGGGTTGGTGAATCTCTAGAGACACAGAAAACTGGCCATCATGACAATTTATGGTTCTGTGTGGTTAAAGGGACGCTTGTTAAAATCTGCAAAGCTAAATGTCGTCTTTCTGCTATTTTGTGCATATGTTAACTTATAATCTATAAAAGTTATTACGGCTATATGCAGGTGTGCTTTCTTTGCAGGAAAACATGTATTTTCATGGTGGGTCATTAGCAGTCTGATTGATAGCTATGTTATGACAGAATGATGAAAGCAGAAGCAAGCCATTCTCTTGATTTAATCTTTGGTGAAACACTAATTACAGGGTTGCTGTATTTATATGCAAATGAATGATCAGAAGCTAAATCTGCAAGAAGCTGCCATCAAAGTTATTTATTCAGCTTTAGCATTATGTTACACGTCTTTACCTACTTTTATGTATAAATAGCAGTTTATTTTCCATATGTTTTGTATTTGGAATGTTTTAATAAAACACTGACTGAATACACACCACCTGGGTCCTTTCATATTTTTGTTTCTTTGCATGCGTGAATGCAGGTTGCCTGGCAGCCCGCACAGATCTGTTTCCTGCTAACCTTCACTTGGAAGGTAACAGGTATCTCAAAGGTCAGTACAACTTAGGCTGAGTGTTCCATTGTGTACATATCACTGAGTTCAGAGATGCACAGTTGTTTGGTTTATTGTTATTTGTACAAGATGTGTCTGGGTAGTGGGATACCGACAAGCTCTGTGGCATCTCTACAGAGTGTCAGTTGATCACCACTAGATGATGCTACAGTACAGGATAGGCTAAGTATAATAAGAGGTATAAAACAGCCGCTGCCACTGTGATACACTCTTCCAGTTGTGAAAAAGCAGCGCCATCTATCAGACATTTTGTGTAATAGCTGTGCTCTAAAGTTCGGAAAATACAGTATAAAAATGCCTGCAAATGTGGGATCAGACACTTGGGTGTTTTTAGTTATTCCACCTGATTAAACCAGTACTCAGGACGTATCCAACATATTCTGATATTATTGGTGCAACAAGGACAGGAGGAATCCAGGAAGACAATTAAGATCTTTCCTTAAATGAACCTCGGCTTTGGGGTAATGTTGATGTACTAATGTGGTGGGTAATGTGGTGTTGACTATGGTATTTAGTTTTCAGGTTACCGGCAATAAAATAGAAACAAGTTGGTCATTTATATGCCTCATTTCCAGTCAAGGGTGAATGTTATTTGAGGACTAGTTTATAAAAGCAGACTGAGAGAGGTTTGCTTGTGGGATTTATTTACATGCTTGTCCGGTTCCTTTGGATTAATACCAGGATGTGCAATAAAATCATCCCGCATACTCTACAGCTGTCAGCATTAAAGGATGTCCACCTCTTGGGGCAGTAAAACAATGTCAGGCTTCCAGCATTTTGAGAATATTGTTAAATATCCTAAAATGTTTAGAATTATCAGTTTTGTTATTAGATTGTATTTAGATGGTTACAATTTTGTAATTGACATTTATTATATATTATTTTTAGAAACAGGAAACTCACAAATCTCCAAACTACACAGTAAACCTTGTTTTCTGACACCTTAGTGTCGTACTTTTTAAGTAGGTTTGTAGACCACAGTGTGGATAGGTGATTAACCAGTTCATTATTATTGATTTTAATGGGGAATTGTCAATATTTGGTCTTAGTATCTCTATATTAGGATAAAGGTTATCTACTTTGAAGACCAAAACAAAGTCATGTGTGTCTGTGAGGTTTGATATCTAGAGGTGGTCATGTCATCCATCACATTGTTTAGTTTCTTTGCCTTTCCTCTATCTTTTCTCCTCTTGCCAAACTCTCCCACTAGTTTTTCTGCACTGTGTGTGTCTTTTGTTGTGGAAAGTGTTGCTGGGATACAGGCAGAGAGAGAGTACAGACATAAACACTGGAAAGGCTCCATGTTGAGTTTGCCTTTATGAGGCTGTAATTTAGTCCACTCTCCAACACCCTTCTTCGTTTGATTGTTGGAAGCTGTGGCAGGCAGTTTGATGACTCAACCCAAACACGCACGCACAGACACACAAGCCACACGCTGGCCACGTGGTTTGGAAGGATGAATGGTCACGGCAGCACATGTGGTGCCCACATCCAACTCTCACATGAGTATATGTGTGGTTGTCCTTGCCATGTAGTGTTGCGGTCTCTTTGTGTTGAATAAAAGCCCGCAATCATGTTGTCCTCCTCCCAGCACAGTTAACAATCAGCATCCTGTCTCCCACTGTCTGAGAGATGAGTCAGAGCATCACTCTCTGCAGCACACCGACCTCGACAGTCGAGCGACAGACCGGCGAGGAGGAGGAGGAGAAAAGAGGGACTGGCTGTAAGCACTGAGAACAATTTAGTCAGAAATCAGAACACACAGAGAGGGTGCTGTGCTGCCAGCAGGACTGAGCGTGAAAGGCTCTGAACTGCTGATGTCTTATGTCAGTGATTACCTGCAATACCACGCATGTGCTCTGTATGTACACACACCAACACACACTCAGACACGCAGTGATGATGACACAGTATGTAATGTAGTTCCCAGTTGTTTTATTGGGGAACAGATTCCAAAGTAAAGCTTATAGACTGCACAGTGACAAGTGATGTTCGGGGCTTAAGACATCGGTTAAACACTGATATTTCTAGCTGTCCCGTAACTTTTAACAGATAGCTGTGATGACATCAAGGTAAAAATAAAATGAATCAAAAGATATGATGAGACTGATAAAGAAATGGAACAAACCTAAGCCTGGGAGTCAAATTTTAATAAATTAAGTCACTGAGCTGCATAAAAGCGGATGGACTATCAGACAGTATAATTATGTATATGTTCAGTGTCTATCTCTTGTAAATAAAATAAAATACAATTATATAAATGTGTGCTGTGTGTTCTCTACAGCATGGCGTTCTTATCTTCCTCAGCACCCATGGCTTTCTTCTTGTCATCTTTCTTTATGCGGTTCAACACTATGAGGAAGACAACAACTGCGGCGAGAGAAAACAGCAGTCAGCGACAGCAAGTACAAATGTACTTATACATGTGTACAGGTTGACCAGAGAACACTTTTATAAGTTTTGTCAGACTCACCACAGAATCCAAGAACACCGGCCAGGATCCCGATGGTGGCTCCCATTCCAAATTTGAAGCCATGTTCATCTGGTGCCATGTAGCAGTAGCCCAGCTCTGTGCAGTTACACACTCTCACTGGCAAACACACACCACACAAGAGAGAAGCACATGAATGCATTTAAACTGCATCAGAAACCTCATATATAGCGGAGTTAGACTGACTAAAAGAATTATTCACTCACCCTCAAACTTATGTGTAATACCCATGCCTGCACTATCTTTAATGTTAATCGGGAGTGTGAAGGTTTTGTCTTCGGTTGGTGATTTCTTCAGGGTTAGTTTAGCTGATGTACCTGCAACATACAAAGTGAAGGAAGTGCTATAATCAGAATAAAAAAAAAATTCAGTCCCACAACGTATTCTACCATATTACTAACAAAGGTGGAAAGGTAACTAAGCACATTTACTCAAGACTGTACTGAGATACAATTACTTTACATTTTCTGAGACTTTCACCTTCTATTTTCTTTCCTTTTCTTCCCTTATTTTCTTTCCTCCCTTCTTTCCTCACTTCTGTCCTTTTTCTTTCCTTATCTAATCCTAAGATTCCTTCCATACTTCCTTATTTTCTTCTTCCTTCCCTTTCTCATTTCCTTACTTCATGTTACTTCCTTACCTCATGTCCTTACTTTTCTCCCATCCTTCTATCCTTCTTTTTCGTCCTATATTTTGTCTGACCTTCCATCTCCTTTCTTTCCTCCCTTGTTATTCCCCCTCTCCTTTTGTCTTTCCTTCTTCAACAGATCTGAAAACATGGCAATCCCCACAAGTGGAGATATGAGGTTATCACCCAACAGCAAAACCTGTTTATTTTTACTTATGTAAAAGTCCCATCACATGACTTGGAGTATTAATTAACTACATTAATACTACTACTGGTAGTTACTACATTAACTAAGCATTACGTAAAGCACTCCTCCTGCTGCTGATTGCTACAGATTTTTTGTATGTGTTAGTTTACCATCAACAGGTTGCAGTTCCCAATTGGGGGATTTCTTGCCATGAGCAAAAGTGAAGGTAAAGGGCTGGGACAAGGGGGTGCTGTCTGCATCTTGGGCCTGGATGATTACAGGCTCGGGCTTCCTCACACAGATGAAAGCCTGGGTCTCTGTCAGCATTGGGAAGTTGTCATTGACATCCAACAGCTGCACAGACACAACACGTTCCGCAGACATCTCCGGGTTATCTTTAGAGGGAATTTAGAAGGTATGAAACCCAACTATCAAAACTAACAGCTGTTGTTAAAGGACCATACCGGCCATTTTGGATGTTTGAGCCTAATATATTCAATTTTCATACATGTTATGTTACTGAGAATCATTCCCCAGAGGATGAAACTGTATTTCAGCTTTCTTGATATTTTGCGAAATCTCTTAATCTTTCAAAATCAAATATTCAAGCGATACACCCACCTTAAAAATTGATGTTTCGCCTACTAATAGTTATGCAGTCTTATGAAGTCACGGTCATTTAAATTTTTCAATAAACACAGATCTTCTTTTGGGACTATATCCCCTGGTGGAGACATACATTCACTACTACTACTACTACTACTTATTGCGCTTAAATACTAAAATTATGTAACTTCAAAAAAAATCTGAATACACATCTTGTTCGTGATGATGGACTACCTATCCCAAGAATGTTTCAAGTATCAACAAGTTGATTTTAATAGTGTACCAGAATGAACTGAAGCCAATGGTGGTCTAGAAGGTAGGAAAAAACTTTTTAATTCACCGTTCCAGTAGTATACTTTGGAAAATGATTGTCAGTAATGTTACATGTATGAAAAGTGAATAGGCTCAAACATGCAAAGTGGCCAGTATGGTCATTTAAAGGTTCAAACATTCAAACCAGTATTACTCAGAAACATAAATATGTCATAAATTAAAAAAAAAAAAAAAANTAAAAAAAAAAAAAAACACCAATGTGAAAGGCAGAGATATGCACAATCTCACCTTTCTCAAAGGCTGTGACCGTGACTTCAAAAGCCTCCAGAGTTTCTCTGTCCAGCTTGGCTTTGGTCTTGATCTCTCCTGTTGCAGCATCAATTTCCAGCCAGCCATTAGCATCACCTTCCATCTTAAAACTGGACAAAACACAACAGTGATCACTCACTAAACTGCACACATATTGTGAGTAGACATCAGATGAACATGCCATGACATAACAAAACACCAAACATGTTGACAAATCATCATGTTGGCAATTACTCAAGGGCAAATTGGACTGAGAATGAAGCTTAGGAGTGACCATTATGGCCACCACCATGGTTGACTGTAACGTACTGAGACTTCAAAACACTCCTTTCTTAAAACGGAATAAATATATAAATATATTTAAAAACACCAATTTTGTGTCAGCATCAGTGTACATATTAGAAATAGTGCAATCTGCTATTAAGACCCCAATTGCTTTTGGAAAAAATATTATTGACTTTGTTTTTCAAGAGAGAAATTCAGAGTTTTTGTTAATCACAGCAGTACAATATTTTGGTTTTCCAGCCTCTAGTGGCCATTTGAGGAACTACAACATAAGGCAATTGGGTTTTGTTTACCACTTGCATGTGAGGTTTTTGTTATTGTATCTGCCACGATTATACTACTTTCTGATTGGGATTCATGTATGTGTACCTTATCTCTTTGCCCTCTGGGTCTTTGGCCTCCACAGTGAGCACTGTTGCTCCCTTGGTGATGTTCTCAGGCACAGTCACATCCAGGATGTACAGGCTGAATTCTGGGGCCTCATCCACATCAGTGACAGATACAGTAACGAAGGCTGAAGAGTCACTGCCGTATTCCAAACCCACCATCAGCGGCTCTGGGTTACGAGCATCAATCTTAAGTTTGTAGGATGAAGACGACTCAAAGTCCAGAGGCTGTTAGAAAGAGGGTAGGCTGATTAGAGACGGCAGCAGGATTGAGAGATATGTTGAAGGTCACAGCAGAGTCTTTATGTAAAGATTGAACAGTTGTGATTACAGCTATACTTCCAGAAACTATTAAAAAACAAACAGCATCTCAAAACAATAACATTAATAATAATAATTTATATTAAAAGGCCTCTCAATTTGAGAGGTACCAATCCTGCAGTTTGATTTTTGCTGATGAGCCAACTCTTTTCTTTCATATTTGAATCATAAATTGCACATTTCTGTTCTATTGTTTCTTAAATATACTCCAGTATCAACATTTGCTGCATAGCAGTTTTATGATCTGATAAGGCACAAGGCAGTGAGGCTGCTCTTGGTCTTAAAGGTAAGGTGTGCCACCTTAAGTTTGAAATGTGACAAAATGGCAAAAATAGCATAATAAGGTCCCATACCTTGGCTACAACCAGTTTGCCGACACCGCTGCCGTCTGTTTCTATAGCAAACATGTCGTCATCATTACCAGAAGAGATGTGGAACTCGATAAGGGAGCTGCCGCTGCCTGGGTCATCAGCATCTGATGCCTTGATGGTCAGCACCGTTTGTCCCACAGGAGTGTCCTCTGCAAGAGTGTGATTCCCATACTACACACAGACGCACACATAAACAATAAAAATTTCAACCAACCAGCGTGAGATAAGAGACAGCAGTACCAAACACACGTGGCTCAGATTCTTACATCGCTCTTCTCAAACAAAGGCAGCTCATTGTTGATGTCAATGACCTTGATGAGGACCTTACACTCTGTGCTGAAACCTGTGAGACAGAAGCCATGAGCTCAATTTGAAATCTGACTGAACTATGCTTACGAGTGTGTTCCAGCATGTGTGTGTTACCTGGGTCACTGACTTTCACAGTGAGCTGGTACTCTGTTGCATCCTTCCTTTGCAGTGAGCGTAAGGCCTGAATCTGTCCAGATGCATCATCGATGGAGAAGGCGTTGATGGATGGATTTTGGGACAGGATGGTATAAGTCAGCAGAGCATTCACCGTCCCAGCTTCATCCTCATCATGGGCTATCACCTGTCCTATTGGGCTACCTGGAACCACAAGAACCAATGAGAGAGCAGAAACACAGAAAGCAGCACAGAAAATTTCAGTATTCAATTTACACAAATCTTACCAACAGGTTCATTCTCCTGCACCTCAAACACACTCTCCTCCTTCTCACACACAGGAAGATTGTCATTCACATCCTCCACTAAGACTTGAATTTCCATGGGTGGGTCCACATTGTTGCCATGGTTATCCTCTGCCAATACCACCAAGATGTACTAAAACAAACCCGTAAGTGTTTTTATAAGACAAAGCCAAGATCAAAGACATCCTGCCCTAATGATCGTCAGTGTCATTACCATGTCCTTCTCTTCTCTGTCCAGTTTCTCCAACAGCTCTATGACTCCATCCTCTGTGATGCTGAAGGGGAATCTCAGTTCACGCTCTTTCTGCACTAACCTGTAGGAGGCGCTGGGGTCATTAGACCGGACCTGGAACCGCAAAAGGAGGAGAAGGATGTTTAGTTACTGCATATATTGACTGCACAGTGTACATTTGTGAGATTAGCGTAGAATTGTCACTTGTATTCCACACACCTTTGCGATGACGAAAGGGTAGTGTGTGTCTAATTGCTCCTCAACGGTGATTGGTCCAGGATTGATCCACAGGTTTTGCTGGACAACAATGTCCACTCTGGCAGTTCCACTCAACGCGTTCTCTGACGCTCCCCCCAGGTCCTGCACACGCACAATCAGGGTGTAGTCTGGGTCCTCCAGTGGGTTGATATTTCTCCTCCTCATCTCTGACACCACAGAGGAAGAAGCAGGTTCCAATTACAGCCATTGTCTTGGAAATAACCTCAAGTTAACCTAATTTCATGGACACCAGGCTTGTACTGTTGTTGCACACAAACTTTGAGGCTTTTCTCCTTGATCCTATTGTAGCACGTGACGGCATGACCGTAAAGATGACCCTAAAGATTAAATGGCAAAGTCTTATTGTCTGGGATACCAGGGGCACATAAAAGAGATGGGGAAACTGAAGATAAGGAGGAGGAGGTGGTGAGGGAATGGAGGAGACGGAGGTGGAGGCTGAGGAGGTAGCTGAAGAGGGAGCCGAAGACAGTTGAATCCTCTTCAACCTCTTCTTGCTCGTTCCCCAGATCCTCTGACTGATTCCAGTCTCTCCGAAACATTTTTTCAACCTTATTTTTAAGGTGTTGCTCCATCACTCTAAAATCGACTAATCAAGCTCCTCCACTGATTCTGGCAATGATTTAACAGTCAACTTGCTTTGCCCACGGGCCCCACAGCTGAAGCCAATTGACTGATTGTGGCAATGATTTTAACAGTGAGCCAACAGTCAGCCTACTCTGCCCACAGATGAAGCTAATCCACTGACTGGCAAGCTTTAAACAGCCATGTTGCTGTGCCAACTGCCTTTCCTCACCTGTGTGGGCAAAGAGATGATCACACACAGACAGGCGCTTCCACACCTCCATACTTCCGGCCTTCCAGGTTTCCACATGTCTGACACCGGACACCATGTCTGACACTTGCTTCAAACTCATCAACCAAACACAACTAATCTGTGTACCAACACTAATCACTGTCACTTCTTTAATGCATGTTTCTCTCTCTACTAACACCATCTCTCACCCGATTTAATCACATGCTCCAGCTTTTAAGCAGATCATGCAAGCACAACACAAATCTACTGACTTGGAAAGATAATACATGTTTATGTGTGTAGAAACACGTGTCAAACAAACATAAGCAAGTGTACTCATTGTGTGTCATAGATCAGCCTCTAGAACTGTGAGCTTTGAGGGATTGCTTGGTAATTCATGGGATAGGAAATAGTGCACATGTAAGATATGAGGAAATATTTCTTTGTTTTAAGACATCACATACTATAAAATCTGAGCACAGCTGCTCTAGATGCACCCAGACACACATACCTGCTCTCTCCACACATGTGTAGAAAGGATTGTGTTCATAGGGGATGTCCTTGGTTGGAGAGCAGAACTCATTAAACTTCCTCTTCAGAGCGTCAGTGCTGTCGCCCTCTCCCCTGCTGTACTGAATGCCCTCTCTGGCCTTCAACATCTGTGCACCTGTTAAAACACACATATATCAAATAACTTTCATGATTCTTCCACACATTACATGACATATGTATTTTATATACAGTAATCACTGGCCTACAAGAATAGCTACATCCTTGCCACAGACATACAATAACACATTCCATCATAGCTCACAGATGTGAATAGACAAACACACAACACACTCATTCACGTGCATTCAAAAATGCAAAGTAATTACTGATCAGTCACATGACACATTTAGGCAGTCTGCCACCAATCAGTGTTAATCTTGAGCACATGAGATGAGCTGCATAATCTGGATTTACAGAGGTACTATACTGCTAGATTAAAGGCAGAGATGGACAGATTATAGACTTTACCACAAATAGAATACTGAGCTCTGAGTCTGTATGTGTCTGGATTTTTGGCAGGACAGCCATTTGTGTGTGTTACCTTCTTCTGTGGTGGAGATCTCTCCAGTGACGGGGTTGATTTGGAAGAAGAGTATGTTCTGTCTGTTGGGGATTTGGGTGACCAGGCTGTACCTTAGATGAGCGTTAGGAGACGTAGGATCATCCTGATCCGATGCAAAAACACGAACAAAAGGAACACCTGGAACAAAAGTGAAAAATGGATCATACATGTCAGAGTGAGGCGTGGGCTGAGTGGATCATGTCTGAAACTGAGGTTTATACAAATGGAAATGCTGTGTATCTCATAGGCAATTCCAGAAACCATTTAAAGTGCAATGGTGGATGCATGTTTAAATTGCTTACATTTTACATTACTGCTAACCATTGTCCACATGACATCCACTTTTTAGGTTTGATTCCATACATCTGCAATTAGTTTCTAGTTATGTTAGTATAGTATGAAGATGAATTGAAATTTGCTTGAGTTTGGTAATCTATCACTGTGAACTACTCATCTTCATTTTATTTTTGTTTTTTGTTACACAGTCACATTATCATCTGTAGCAGACTGAAAAACTTCTTGCTGATGCATTCAAGGAAGCAACTACAGTACATTAAAAATCTAACTGCTGTCAAACTGCAACTAGTTTAAAGCAAGAAACCATTTTATTACTTTCTAATATGACTTTCATCTCTCAAATATCAGAGATTCCTATCTATCTATCTATCTATCTATATATATATACGTATATATATATATATACAGCATATACAGTATATATACAGTATATACTGTATATATACTGTATATATAGTGTACTGTATATACTGTATGTCTCTATATCACTGTTAACTTGGTTTTCTTGTTCTACATTCAGACATACCTGCAGGACTGTTTTCTCTAACCACAGCAACATAGTCACTCTGGTTGAAGGATGGAGCGTGATTGTTGATGTCCAACACATTTATGGTGACAAAAACTGGGCCCTCCACCACTTCATCATCCACCAATGCCTCCACCTGGATATGTTCAAACACACAATAAACTACATTGCTACTACAGGACATGGGAATAATTTCTCTCCAGTTTGTCTCTGCGATTAAAAGAAGTCACAGATGACCAAATTACCGCAATCATGTAATTGGAATTTTGGGCCCAGTCCAGAGGTTTCTCCAGGTAGAGCCACCCATCATCAGAGATCATGATGGCATCACTACCTTCTCCTTTCAGCCTGAAACTGTTCACACCAGGAGTTGCTGCCACAAACTATAGAGAGATAGATGGGAAAAATGTACAAAAAATAGACTAACTGATTGACAGCGTTTTGATCTAATGAAATATAAATGGCAAGAAAACATGGTAGCCATATTTGAAAAGAGGTTCTTTTGGAATAATACCTGATAGATAGGATAAGGTACTGTTGTGGCCTCTGGCACATCTAGAACCTTGTTCTCTAATGAACCTTTCTTGTCCTCCAGACCCCTCCCACCAACCTGTTAGGACACAGAGACAGATGTCAAGGGACATAAAGAACAATAAAGGCTAAAATAAATCTCAACTTATCACACTCTCAGCTACATTTATCCTCTCTCGCTCAATGAGCTACACATCGCCACAGGCCAGTTATTTATTGAACCAAACTTACAAGTGAGGGATTTCTTATGTCCTAGTACGGACAAGAGAGCAAAGTCTACATAAGCCACTCGTAGAACACTAACACTTAGTTTAGTCAGATTTTATACTTCCCTTCACTGACACTTAAATAATTTACCAGGGTTTTCCTTGCATATATACCAATGTCTTTAACTTTATTGGCTTTTCCTTTGTACAGAATGTTCCAAAACCAAAATATGAACTCTTTCTGTTTCACAGACTCTTAACAGGTTTATGTATTTATTTACTATGAATATATAATGCAAGACAGCAATGGCAGTTGGCTGTGCTTTATACTCACAATGCTGAGCAGGAGTGGGAGCAGCAGCAGATGCACCACGGCTGTCATAATCACAGTCTGGGAGGAGGAGGAGGAGGAGGAGGAAGAGGAGTTATGGGGGAATAGGAGTTAGAAAAATGTTAAGAAAGCAGGAGGTTGAGGAGGAAGACTGGGAAAATGAAGAGGAGGATGTCACATTGTTGCATTTTTTCACCAGGCACATTATAGACGGAGCTCTACAGTTAGATTTGCTTCTCATGATTAGAGAAACAGTAAGAATGATTTGGAATGATTCAGAGTTTAATCCATTTAAAAACTATTAAACCAGATGCAACTCAGCACTTTCTTTTGTCTGCTTAGCACAATGTGTTACTGATTGAAGCTCCTTCTGGTGCCAAAAGAAAAGAAAATCTGCCCAGATCTCATTATGTACACATTATCTCTCCCTCTTTGTCAGACTTTGAGCTAAACAGGAACCTAAAGTCCTTACATGTGCAGCTCCACCTAAACAACCAGGTAAACCATAAACCTCACAGGAAGAAACTGAAAGTAAGAACATAAGTGACATGCCATATTTTGGTGATTTTTCAACCTGGCTCTTCCTTCCAGCGACTCCCAGTGTGTGTCAATATGACACAGGTATCCAAAGATCAATTTAAAGTGTGTAACCCCAGTGACCTCACTGTAATCTCAAGGTCTAGCGTAACATAACAACCATTAGTCTGTTGTGTGAGTGTGCATGTGAGTGTTTTAAGAAACTGTGTTCTTCATGTCTATAGGGAGTGATTACTCATGGATTATGTGTGATCTAGTCTTTCCCTCATCCATTTACATATGGAAAGCAAAATGTTCATTACATCAAATGCTTTAATGTCACTCTGGAACAATATTTCCAGCATGGTCCAAACAAGTTGTAATCTTAGTGTTATTTTAAGTGTGACAGCAGAATAAATTAGAGGAATAACATTACTCATTAATGTCAATCTAAACTCACAGATTTATTTTAATAGTGTACAACACACAGAGATGAAATAATTGCTTGACCAATATGTCAGGAATATATCCATAAATGTGCATGTTTGAGATCATGAACATGTAGAGTTCAGGAGAGAGAAGCTAACAGCCAGAGAAACGTGAAGGTGACATTGAGTCAAGACATGAGTCATGGCTGATGACCTTTTATAGCACAGCGCACTTTTCAGGTCACCGACCTGTAGTCTCCTTATTAACTCAGCGTAGTTTTAGTCATTCTTACTTGAATTGGTTTCAGCCATTTGTAGGTACATCTGACACCTGCAGTATCTCTGCTGACTGGCACATACAGTATGTTACTACTTACGATTATCAATTTACAGGGCATACAACTACACTTATTTCACTGACTTCCAATGAGGAATATATTTTTAAAATAGAATAATTTATATGTCTAACAAGAGATTGATGGAAAAACATAAATGAGTTCATGCTTTTGGCACACTGACTGGATGACCTTTGAAAGACTAAATTTCAACAGCTAAGATTAGCAAACTGACTATCCCAAACAGGTAACTTTTCCATTGACAATAACCAAGCAGGAGCCACCATGAAGGACTGAATCTGGTTATCAAAGATACAGTGCACCAACACCTGACTTTGAGGCCCTGCCAAAGTCAGGTCAAGATCACAGTGCTTCCTGCCACAAACTCACAAACATGAGACAAACTCACAGAATGATAAAAGCAACGACAGCTGACAGATACAGGCGTTTTTGCTTACCACTCACACCCCAAAATTAAATCCAAATTAAACCAAATCCAGACGTGGGAGACAGAAATGGAAGGAGACGTACGTACCTTGCTGGAGAGATCGAGCGAGTCACTCCTCAGACTTCAGAGATCTGAGCAGCCCCATTCTGTCTGGTCAAACGTTAACCAAATGTTAACCAGCAATGTTTTATTGTCTCTAATGATTGTCTAATCATCCTGCCCTCATGTCTAGCTAGCCAATGGGGAAGCAGCTGACAGGAAAGGAGACAGGAAGAACAGAACAATGGACATAATGAAAAGGTAAAGGACAAACTTAGTATCAGTAATTATAACTCATATGATTTTTTTCCCCATAAATCCTCAATCACTTATAGCTGGAGTCTCATTTGAGGTATTGTTAGTAAAACTTAAACTGTTAAAAGGAATCTCACAGCATGACTGAAAATTTGTTCTTGTTATCCTGTGCTGGTTTGAATAAAGAACAAAGAGAATAAAGTGGCTAAGAAAAGTGGTAAATTTTCCAACAGACTGTGGTTCAGTGGAAAAGTTTCTATTTTCCCTTGGACTTTGACCTATACACTTCTGAACTGTTTCCTGTCAGATTTTCCATCAGTAGCTGTGCCTGATAAAGAGCTCTTTGTAGACAATAGGACTTACAGATTACAATGACAGTTCATTGCCCCATAAGAATGCAAAGCTAGGGGGCATCCAGGTGATTCAGCAGGTAAATTGTAGTAATTGCAGTAATTGTGAGACTGCAGGGTTTGATTTCAGCTTATAACTTTGGCTCTGTCCTCATTTTTCTCTCAGCTTTCATATCTGTAAAAGTTGCAAACTGCAGAAATGTCTTAAAGTGATATAAAAAGGTTATCCATGTTATTGACACAACTTCACACACACAGAAAGATGATGTTGTATATAACCTGAAGCACATAAGGCCAGCCTGAGTGTGTGTTTACTGGCTATAAAGGGCTGCTGGGAGCTGAGGTCTGTGTGAATCTACAACTGCAGGAAAACAGGCTGAGTGAGTCACTGTTTCACAGGATCGTTATTTACCCAGAACCTGTGACTGTAGTGATGATGGCTGAGCAGATGAAGATGGAAGTGACTCAAATATACATACAGTATATTGATCATTTACGAAGGGAACAACATTTTCTGGGCAACATGCACCAACACCATCTGTCTGATGGAGCCTGGCCTGAAGAGACAAAAATGTTGTCTCATCAAAATGTTGCCTTGGCGACACATTTTTCTACATTTTGCCATTTTCTGAGCAGCCGTGTTTGAGCATGATGCTCATGTCACACCATGACAGTAAACTCTGATCTGTCCTGGAAAAGTCATTTCACTGCCCAATCAGCAACAGTCACATACAGGACTCATTTAGGTTCTGAAACTTCACTTACAGTATAATGTCACTATACCTGACCCGTGTGTGTGTCAAAGTTAAGTCACCAATGGAAATATTGCATTAGAAAGACAAAAACATTTTTTTTAATAAGATGTAATTTTATTCCAATAAGCAACAATGTGAAAATGTTTTTCAAGTAGCAAAATAATATCCATGCTCAGTGCTCATACAGCACCTTATAAATAAACTGAAAGTAAATACTGAATTAACAATATACGTACAAAACTTTGAAAGACCACCAACATTAATCATGACTGGCTTACAAATGGTAATCTCAGCACTTGGAGAAGATGACAAACTTGGCAGGGATGAGAAATGACAGAGAGAGAAATGTTCAGTAAATCTAATACTAATGTTTTTGTTCGAAACAGAAATGAGAAAACAAATCACACCCTTCTCTCAGCTTACATCCACTGGTCTCTATCTATCTCTCTCTCTCTCTCTCTCTCTCTCTCTCTCTCTCTAAGCTCCAAACTGCCTGTCACACAGACATGGTGTGTGACAAGAAACATCTCACTGGTAGATTATCCAGTCCATCACAGAGGCTGGTGAACAAAACACAGGTGATTCAGTCTAATTTAGACTGGTGGCAGTGCACACTTCTCATGTGCACAGTGCTTGCTGTTCTGATGCTGAGACTGACTTTGAGCCATTCAACTCTGTAGCCCTAAAAAACTTTCATGAAGTTCATCTCCACATATTCTTCTCCAGCCTGAAGTGATTTGTTAGTCCAAGTGTGTAGAAGTGGGAATGAGTTTCTGAGCGACTCCTACAGCACAGAAAGATCATGGCAGGACTTAGACTTCAACCAGAATGCCACACTGGGATTGTTTTTTGCCACCATCTTGTCGAGGAAACGCTTGGCTTTCACAGGAAGGCTCTCACGGCGTGAATTACAGCTTATATACCTGCGGCGCTTGTTGGCTTCCTTGGAGTCTCGGCGTAGACGCAGCTGTCGCACTATGCCATGGAAAGCTTCCCAGACGTTGTGCTGCATGGCTGCTGATGTTTCAATGAACTTACAGTCAAACACAGCAGCACATGTACGACCCTCTGAAGCAGACAGAACATACAAGAAGTAAATAAACAACAAAGAAAAAGCCCAGCTTCATAGCCAATAGGTGCTCTTCACGCAGTAACAGAAAGGGATAGCATCTCACCACTGACTGACACTTCTCTGCCTCGGACCAGGTCACACTTATTTCCCACGAGGATGATTGGTGTGTGCTGAGCTGGACGGTGGCGACGCAGGGTTATACGGAGCTCTGAGGCCCGCAAGAAGGAAGCCCGGTCAGTTATAGAGTACAGCAACAAATAGGCATCACCCGTCTGCATAGCACATTCACTGTCAGCCTGCAAAGTATACACACAATAAAGAAAAAATATGTAGAGTGTAGTGGTGTATATCCTGTCATATCCCCTACTGGTTCATACAATCCAAGACATGTGTATCAGCTCACCTCTGCATCCCAGGTGTCAAACACAGTTACAGTTGCAGATTCTCCATCCACTTCAACTGACTTTTCACAAACTTCATCTGAAATGCACAACAAGCACAATGTTACATCAGTAAAACCAAACCAAAGTTAATGGACAAATTAGAACAAAAACCACTTCAATGTTAGGATATTATATGATAAAAAGTTTGAGATTAAAAACTTTGAGAAGTTTTTATATGTCATGTCTTTCTATATGCTGTTACTCTGTTATTCATTTAGTACTTTTTGGTACCAACAGAAAAACTTCAATACTTCAATACTGTTTAGTATCCAAAAATGGGATCATTTGATACTTAGTTTTAATACCTAAACAGTTAAGCTTCAACTAAAGAATTGTAGAGGGTAAACGTCTCAGGTAATTTTCCTCTTTAAAACTGGATGATGTTCAGAAGTTTTTTCTTTTTTTTTTTTTTTTTTTTTTTTTACTTTAAATACCTTTTAATCCAGATTTTCTCATTTAAAAGCAAGCAGCATTGAAATTAAGGCCTTACTTCTCTTATTAATTTTCCTAAATAATTTGTGATGTTTTTATCTCCAGATATTTTTGTCAGGAGTAACTCCTCACCTCCACAGAGCTCACAGTCATCGCTGTCCATGCTGTCCGCTGCACCGGCGAAGATGCTGGCGAAGGCGGTCTTACCGACTCCTCTGGCCCCTAACAGAACCACCCGGTACCGATTCCCAGGTCTTGTTGAATCCTCGGCGGAATCAATGGAGATAACCGAGTCTGAGGACGACCAACTCCCGCGGCTCCCGTCCGACTCCCCGGCGGAGCTGTTGCAGGATTTGGAGCGGGCGATACAGGCGGGCACGCGGGTCAGGAAGCCGTCTGGGAGCAGGTGGCTGCCGGTGTCGCAGATGCTCCACCTGTGCAGCTCCGTCTGCAGGCGGAGGCTGTGGCGGCGCACGCTGGACAGCATTATAACTCTTCAAAAATAAATAACGTGCGGATTAAACGACAGCGGCGAGACTAAATCCTGTTTTCACTGTGGATCTTTGACCTCCTGTTTTTACAAAACAAGCAAAACTTTCCATTTAAATAACAGTATGAATTCGCTTTTGTTGTGTTTTATATCAACAGACTTCCGCTGATACAGGACCCAGATGATGCGTAAATGTAAATAACGCGTTAAGTCACAAGAAGCGCAGCAAAGACAGTCTGAGTTTGTCCATTTAAAACCGAAATACAAGTTATTCCATGCAACTAGTGACACTCCGTCCATATGCCAAGCATGCAAGTGTCCCTCCAAAAAAAAGATTAACTATGGGCTCAAAAACATGTGATTGGTAAATCCTGGTGTATGTGGCTGCAGTGTGTCTCTGTGATCTCCACGAGTCTCTGAAGCTCTGATGGGGTTCCCTGCTGCGGGTTATATAAAGAGGAGGAAGAGGAGGAGGAGGAGGAGGAGGTCACAAGAGTGGAGCGTGAAGGTTTGCAGTGATGTGGTGGATTTTTTTTTTTTTAAGTTCACGCTCAGAAAATAAATTACTGTTTANGGTTTGCAGTGATGTGGTGGATTTTTTTTTTTTTAAGTTCACGCTCAGAAAATAAATTACTGTTTACATGTCATATTCACATCACAAATACAGGCTACAGAATGCAAAGTAGGCCTAAATAACAGAGTAGCAATAAAATTGATGAAGTCCACAAGACTGAAAAAAATAGATTAATTTGTGGGAAAACTGCATACTGAACACATTAATTAAACATTGATTAATGGCCCAAAATTAATCTGGTCTGCTGAGTTTTAAGGTCATTTTCAGGTTTGGTAAACGGGTTTGTCATTTGTTTATCACCTAAAACAGTTTCCTCTGTGCAGTACTCTGCAGCCTGTAACTTCTCTCTCATAAATAATTACAAAAACAGAAAATCATTAAAGTCCTTTTTTTTTTTACTACAAATATATATATATATATATATTTATTTGTACAGACTTAACAGTTGAAATTTTGCCCTTTTTGGTTTTGTCTTATGAGTGGATAGTAATTCATAAAAATACAAGTTTAAGGTGTTATCAATAGCTGCAACTTCATAAATGGTTTAGCTGTTGTTACCTGTCCAGCCTGAGAGATCATTAACAGACATGTTAGATTACAACATATGGCAATCCAGAAAGCACAAAGTATTCCCCAAACCTAGTTTTTCCAGTCTGGAACAAATAGCTTCTAAAGATCACATACCAGGAAGTACAATTTATATTCACTCAACTCTCCACTGCTTGGTTTAATCGTCTAACACTCTGAAGTGAGTGAAACAATGTATTTCATCAAAAAGGATAAATAAAAATAAGTGATTCAGAGGGTTAAACACCAAGAATTTTAAAAACAAATCCAAGACTATTCATTCACTATGATATGAAGCATTATAAACTGTACACATACATGTTGCTGTATCACTAATAGCACTGAATGAAGGAGTGTCAGATAAAAGCTGGCAAGTCTCTAAAGCTAGGTGTGGCACAAACTGATAACCAAGTTTTATATCTAACAAATAATCCAGTCTGGGTGCATTATACAGCAGATTTATGTGTTACAACACTGACATTGCATGGGAGTGAAGACAATGATATCTGATATCCCTATGTAGTGTCTTTTTTTCTGGAAAATTCCTTACAGTGGTAAGAAAATGTGTAAATAACTACAAACATCTAATGCTACAGCAATATCTTCTGCATAAATGCTTTGAAAACAGGCTAACATCGATATTGTTATGAGGTAGTCGAAACCACCGGTGTATTTTGTGAATGACACATAAGTATGTACATAAATGTCTGTAGAGTCCCTGAATGGCTCTCTTGCCTTAAAAACATCAGATTTTCATTTGCCGACAGACTGTATGTGAATAGAAGAGAGTAAGTGCAATGAGAGTTATTACAGTAATTGTGGGATTATGCTGCTTTTTCAGCTGTTGTTTTTCCAGGACTTGTGTATCGGGTTTTAGTCTCATCCACGAGACCTGCTGCTGTGTATTACAGCTCTGATCTGATCCGCTGGGCAGATGATTAGATGACTTTAAATCCTTGTTAAGTGCTGGAGCAGGACCAGGATCAGGAGGAGGGAACAAATGAGGGGGGTGAGGGGGTGGATGTTGGGCTCTGACTGGCTGCAGATTGGTAGGGGGATAAAAGCTGGTCAGTGAAAAGACATACATTTACTCTGTGCTTTTTATTGCACTTAAACGCTAAAATTATGTAACTTCGAAAAAAACCTGAATATACGTCTTGTTCATGATGATGGATTACCTATCCCAAGAACGTTTCAAGTATCAACAAGTTGATTTTAATAGCGCACCAGAATGAACTGAAAGCAATGGTGGTCTGGAAGGTAGAAAAAACATTTTTAATTCACCATTCCAATAGCATGCTTTGGGAAATGACTGTCAGTAATGTTACGTGTATGAAAATATGTGTATGAAAATTAAATATATTAGGCTAAAACATGCACGATCACTAGTATGGTCCTTTAAATATGAGTACAATAAAGTGTAAATGTGCAAGAGAAACAGACACATACTCCAACACCACACAAAATGTGTAGAAACCAAATTGATACAGCTGTCAAATATTGTACCATATATTCATTTTTCCTGAACATAAAGCTGAATGTAAAACGACACCTAACTTCAAGTCTTTCTGAAACATTTCTTTCTTTCTATACATTCACCAGTAACCACTCTAACTTATCTGGAAACCTTCGCTGAGGTGTTTTTTCAGCAGTTCCTGTTCCAGATTCCTGGGATTTACTCAGCAACTTCATCCAGATAACTTGGTAAACATGCTTCTTGGAGCAGATTCCAGGATCAACCATCTCCATGCTGTTTGTTTGTGAGCCTGAAAGCTCCAAACAGCTCAGTGGTTATCAATCAATCACACCACATTATTTACACTCACACTACTGCAGAAAAAGCACACTTCAGGTTTCAAATGGTCAAGTCTTGCTACATGTTACATAGCTCTTTTTCTGTTGATGTGGGCCAAGGAAACACATAATCAAAGCTCTATGGTAGATAAAGAAGTAAAAGGAGGAAAATATGAATGGCTTCTTTGTTCAAATAAAAAAAGGTGACATTATTACTTGGACATCTTTTTATTTCAGTTCTTTGTCCCACATTATCTTGAATGAGCTTAATTAGATTTTTAAAACTAAAGGGAGAAAGAAGGCTTAATAGTACTTTTTGGTTAATTAATTCTGCCTGTTATGTCTTGTATTTCCAATGAGCCAGACTGCACTGCCAGCCGTTTGTGTAATGCTTTTTATCTGAAGATAAAAACGTCCAGGATTAGACAATCTAGAGAGAAAAGTACATGACAGCAAGTTAATGACATAAGAGGTAACCAGCCTATCAAAGGATAAGTAGGATAAATGATCGTCCCTTGAGAAGGTCAGCAGAATGAGCCCACATGGTTTAATGTGTATTTCAGAGGATAGCCTGCTGTGTTGCCAATGAGTGATGATATATATTAATGCCACTCTTCTGCTGAGGATTTCTGCACTCCTGGTCACTAATGGACAGTTATATTAGTTTGACTGAAACACCCCTGTATCTAATCTGGTCCTCTCACTCCTGGAGACCACTATTTTAATCTGTATGGAAACAGCAGGCCTGGTCAGGGCCCATGCACTAATTACTGCATCTACTGTACTGTCTACCTCCTCTAAAAGTGCATACAGTGAGAACATCTATGATTCTAGGACAGACATTTAATGAATGAAGTATGAGAAATATGACCTCAGCAAAGGTTAATCCTAGAGGCCAACCAGCCAGATCTTCCAAAGAGATCCTCGGATCATAGGGAATAAAATCCAATCTGTGATTCAGTCTCTCCATCAAAACAACAGCATCCATTTGTCCCTCTCCAGCAACAGAAAGTCATTCATTCAATCCCTAAGCCCCGGTCTTTCAGCTGTTGAGCAGGAGTGCAGGGCTTAAAAGATGGATTGGCAATGAGGCCAGTAGTGGATACTAAGAGCTTTACACAGACAGACGAGTTCCAGCACATGCAACCAATAACACATGGCCTCTGAGATGGATAGAGATGTGATCTGGATCAATATCCTGCATTCATCTGGAAGAAGTGTCAAATACCAAAGCACTGCAACACACAATGTGATCACTCTAAAACAAACAATATAGCCACACTAGGGTAATAGCTGTAAACTGCTTGCATGCCACTACTGGTTTCTGTCTCAAAGTGGGACTACCTTTTCTTTACTTGACTTATATTTAATGTCCAAAACTGAGGAGCTTCCAGAGGTTCTATGATGGATTCTAGAGAGAACTGTCCAAATTAAAGGATGCAACAAGTAAACTTCTTTACATGTTGCATATGTAAATTTCTTGAGGCTGGTCACTCTGAAAACTGATGTAGAACAGGAGGTTTAAATTCATCTGTAACCACTTCTGCATAATGCCCCCAAACACCCTGACAGACCATAGAGTAAGAATTGTCACAAATAATAGGAAAGTTGAACATCCCAGCGACCCAGTTCTTACACCACAATATGGTTCTAACCATGCAATCATCAAATAAATATAATTATCCGGATTACATAAAGACACATTGTGTTCGAGCTTAGTCAATCTGACAGACTCATACGTGTGAATTCAGGGCGCGCACACACACACACACACACACACACACAACTTCATAATGCCCACGCAGCAGCTTTGTGTTAAAGAGAATAAACAGGGCAGTGTTATCTGAAATAACAGACTGAATAAATCATAGTGGCCCACATCTAAAAGCCAACTGATTCACTACACCAAAGGTTGCTATAGTGTTATAGCACAAAAAAAAAAAAAAAAAAAAAGAATTAGGTAATATGTTGTCCTTGTTTTCATATGTAAGAAATATTCCTGTATTCTTCAATCTGAAGATTCTGCTCAGCACTCAGCTGTCATGTAGCAAACGGCAATAAACTAGTTTCTTTTCAATGCTTGTGTACACATTCCCTCCATACCAGTCAGGCTCTATGTCAGCAAAACATACCTCAGAACAACATAAATCCTCCTATTGCCACTGTAAATATGATTCTAGATGGAAGCAGAAGTAACACACACACATTGGTATTTATGTGGATGTAAAACATACCTGATGGCACGCAAACACTTTCAAACTTTACTCCACAAGCAGCTGTATTGCAAATCTTAACACGCAGAAACACATCCAACACGAAGAATTCTTAGACTGATCATTCACAAAGGTTCAACTGCATAAAATCTGATTTATTACACAAACTGATACTGTAGTTAATTTATTTAACAAGTTATACCAATCTTACAGTATATTTATTTCAATCGAAAAAACAGCGAAAGCACTCAACAAGACACAGAATTTCATCAGCAGTGTCATTTGAAACTGTGTGTGTGACTGGAGGCAGCAGATGCTGCTGCTGTTAAGCGTTTAGTCCTGTGTGGTAGCCAGGTTACAGATAGAGCACAGACAGCCTACAGACAAACATCTGGAATAAATGTGTGTGTGTGTGTGTGTCAAAGTGTGGTGGCTTTGCAAAGATAATCCACAGTCATTCCCATGTATTTGTTTACTGAGGTGTGTGAGAGATGGTGGTCTGGAAGGCAAAGGTGATGTGTTTTCGTGCGTGATCAAGGTAAGCGTCTGAGAAGGTTTGCGTGTCACCAGAGAAATGTCTCCACTGCATCAGCTCGGATATGCTCAGATGCTTCTGTGCTGCACTCCCGCGGTCACCTTGACGACCCAACTGGCACGGCCTATCAGAAGTCTGCTCTTCTTCCTCTATGACAGCTGAGAATGAAGTTTAAAAAAAAAAAAAAATGAAAGGACATACACATGAAGGTCCACGTGTCTCAGTCAAGTCACGTAGGGATGTCAGTGTGTGAAGCATCTGTGTGCGTACCGTGGACTGATCCGTCCATGCTGCAGCTGCAGTTAAGCAGGTCGTGGGTGAGGGAGGCCGTGTTCGTCAGGCTGAAAAGATTTCGGAGTTCGCTGGTGGAGAAGCTGATGTGTTCTGCCCCTTTGCCCAAGTCCACCACCGTCCCAGAAAGCCCCTGTTTGGACACCTGTCTCTGGAAGATACGCTCCTCAATGGTACCTGACAGGGAATGACGCACATACACAACCTCACATCAGACTCATTCACTGTAAATTAAGTGTGTTACTTCACTGAGTGTGTTTTTATGTCCTTGCCAGCAGTGAGAAGACGATAGATGTGCACAGTCTTCCTCTGTCCGTCTCTCCAAACTCGTGCCATGGCCTAGAGACAGTAGAGAAGCCAATGTTACAGCGATGACAAGAATATAGACAGCGCCATCCGGTGGACATGTAGGTGATTGTGTTACAGTGTCTGCAGTCAAGAAAGACAGACAAGAGATGAAAAAGAAAGACTTGGCTGGGACAAAGAGTATAGTATTTGTGCGTGTATGTGTGTGTGTGATGTCTTACCTGAATGTCATTGGCAGGGTTCCAGTCAATGTCATAAAGCACCAGGTGGGAGGCGCCCACCAAATTAAGGCCTACCCCACCAGCCTTGGAGCTCAGCAAAAACAGGAAGTTTTGAGAATACGGGCTGTTAAAACTGTCAACCAGTCGCTGCCTCTGGCTGGTGGGGGTGTGTCCATCAAGTCGGCAGAAGGTGTAGCCCATGTGTGCACACAAGTCCTGGAGCAGGCCTAATGTCTGAGTATAGTTCGAAACTACAACCACCCTGCAGAGGCACACAAATAGATATGGTATACAGTACATACAGACAAAAGTACACTCATCCAAATGCAAACACTCAACTCTCTCTCACACACACACACACACACTGCAGACTTGCCTGTCAGAAGGGCTGAGGTGTCTGATGGCAGCCAGTAGGTCTGACAGAACCAGAAGTTTTCCAGAATCAGCAGTACTCAATCCACCTGAGGAGTAGGATTCTGGGAAGAGATCTACCAGCCCCTCATATAAGGAGCTCTCCACTGATCCATGGTTTGTTTTCTCCTGAAAACATAACAACACAGTCATCACTTAGGATTGGAATGTGGCCAAACCTCCAAACACACACCTAATTATGGAGGACTTTGACCAAGAATGATGCTCAAACTTACAAACAATCCAAAGCTATTAAAAAGATCAAAAAGTTAAACACAAGACGCAAGATGCCTACGAATTAAAGAAGATAACCTTGACAGTGGAGTGAAGCAGGCCAGGGTGATTACACAGTTTTTTCAGTGCAGTGATGCAGGCTAAATGTGTGTGAGTTTGCATGGAGCCCTGAAGACAGGCTCTGAACACTCGGTGGCAGAGGAGATGCTTGTACAGCTCTCGCTGCAGGGGCGATGGGTTGCAAAACAATGTCCAGTCAAGACGCGGTGGCAGGTAGCGGTTGATGATCTCCTGGGTTCGTCTCAGGATGAACATGCCCGTGAGGTGAGAGAGCTCAGCTGCTCGCTCTTCTCCCAAAACTCTCTCCTCCTGTAGAAAGACATAGATGTGAGATCAGATGTAATGCCAGGAACGGTTATAAAGCAGATACACAGAAAGGAGAATGTGTAAGGGACAGTTACCTCTGTGCAGGAGGGCTGTCTGGAACATAGGATTGGCTCTTCATACACCTTCCTATAAGCAGTTGCCGACCCTAGAATTCCTGGGTTAACAAACTCGATGATAGCATAGAACTCTTGTAGGTCATTCTGGACTGGTGTGCCTTAAAAAGACAAAACAAATTTATAATAAAACCTTCATAGGAGGTTATAGCTGTGACTGTCCATCCCTTCAGCTGCCATACACTCCTTTAAGATTTTCCACCTCTTTCTTTCAGAAATTTTGCATATCTGTATCATGATAATGGTATTAGTATTAGTGTGTACCTGTCAGTATGACCCTGTGATGACAGCTGAGGCTGCTGAGGGCAGAGGAGGTCTTGATGCTGCTGTTCTTTAATCTGTGACCCTCATCACAAATTACAAGACCAAACTCTAGCTTCTGCACCTGAAACCACACAAACAAAGGCTATAACAAAATGCAAGGATTTTAATAACTTAACAATCATATGACAACAAGTTGAACATGCAGTACCTGCTCCATGCTGCGTAGCAACATCTCATAGCTGATAACAAGGACGCTGTGCAGACGGGACGCCACAAACTGCTCTATCCTGTGATCCTGCACGTATCAATATGTAATTCTTAATAATGCAAATTTATATATCTACTTAAGAGTTCAGTGTCAGCTAAAGAACAGCACATCTGGAGCTTGTGAGTTCCTTCTTTTATTTTTTTGCAGGGATGTTACACCATCAAAAAGGCTTGAACCAGGATCCTCTGATCCAGGACATTTCTCTGCTCACTCCATCACCATGGTGCTCAAGCTCCTTGTAAATCCCGAATACAGAATTTCTGTATTCGGGATTTACAAGCTCCTTGCAAATCCCATATACAGAATTTAATCTCTTCTCTCTTACCTGATCCACAGTAAAGACGCTGATTCTCTCCCGGCCCAGCCACTTGTTAAATTCTGCACCCCAGTTCTGCACTAGGCTGCCAGGAGTAACCACAAGGATTCGCTTAGCAACTGGTTTCCCCCCGTATGGTCCCTGCCTAAGCAATGTCCAGGCCAGCGCCACACTCTGCAGCGTCTTCCCAAGACCCATCTCATCAGCAAGGATAGCCCCATAGCGACCCACCACTCTGCAGCATAAACATGCACACACACACACACCAAGCACATTGCAATGAAGCACACTGATGAGGACTGACATACTGTCTTTACCAGGAAAAGCTCTATACTTTGCTTGTTCAACAAATACAAAACAGTACAGGCGGAGCTCCGTTACCTCATGCCCATGACACACTCGTACAGAAATAGTAAGCCATCTCTCTGGTGAGGTCGGAGGTGGGTGGTCAGGTGAGGGTCAACCACAACATCAACCACAGGAAGCCCTGACTTGTTATACGACCACTGGTGGTTTGGAGAGGGACGAGGCATCACCAATGCACCTACAAAGATCCAGAGGAACTGAGTGTGGACTTGCGCAATATTTATAAATGAAAGGTTATTTTAAACGTGTGTAATAAAATGTCCCAAAAGTGAAGTTGGCACAGCTTTTTTGATGGGAATTGTTTTTTGTGCCGAAAGATCTGGATGTAATAGAAAGAGAATTCAAAATGCCAATGATTTGTAGACCATTTCAGAGTGAGCCTGCAGGCAAAGCTTTGATGAAGTTCTGCATCAGTCTGTATACCTGGAGCTAGAGGGTCGTGGCGAGATCTGCAGATTTGTTCCTCCTGTGGTTTGGATTCTGGCTGGTCTGCTTTGCCCAGCAGTGTCGGGGGGCAAAATGGTTTGGACGCCAATCGACGAGGTGGGAGTGAAGCCGACCTCGCATGCGGATCTTCCTTCTCTACTTGAACCTCTTGGAAACAACGTCCCCTGGCAAAGTCCTCGGCAGGTATGACCCCCATCACCTTGACCTCCTTACCTCCAATCATCAGTGTCTCCTCTTTACACAGGGAGGCCAGCTCTGACACCTTGTAGCCACTGCCTACACACAAACATGTACAAAAATATCTATTACATTCACAAGAATGTGTAATAAAGGAATTATATACTGTTCTTCTTAGCAATTCCTTGTCATTGGTTTCTTGTACTAATGTTGATCTTGGAACTGAAGCTCATTTTGAGGTTGGTTTTGCTACAAGCTCTAATATAAAAATAACCTGCAAGTTTATTCACTTTAGTGAATTACATTTTTTTGACTAATGTAAATCAGTCATAATAGCATACATTAAAAACACTGAAACTTATAGCAAACATTGAGGATCCCACATAAAAGCAGATTATGTTGTGCTTGGTGTTGGAGGGAGATCATGTGGTTCAGTACACCACCAAAGGTAGCATTTCTATAAGAAAGACGACAGCAGTTAACAGATGTCAAACAGTGAAACATCAAAGTAAGATACCCTTGCCAATGTCTTTGCCCTCCATGTCTTTGAGTGTGGCTGTGCGTCCTCTTGTCACCAAGACTGCATCTCCCTCCCAGCGTTTGTGTTTCTTCTTACTGGCTTTACACCACATTACACTGAAGTATCGAACTCCATCCTGACTGCAGCCAGACTCAGAGGTTGATTCTACAGCCAACAGTGGAGTCTGAGGAGAACCAGGACTCAAATGGGGAGACCCTCTTGCTCCTGTAACACAAAGGCAACAAACACTGATAATACACTCAAAAAGCAAGTGGATAAATTCTTACAGCTCACACAACCTCCACCAGAGGTCACAGCTGTGCCACGTCTGCACATCCCACTAGAGCCACACAAGCAGGATGAGAATTGCAGGCATCTGAATGCCAGATTCAGGATGTTTCTCATGCCATGTTAAAGTCAAAATACAAGAAACATCTTTATGATGCACAAAGCTTCAGCAACATGACAATACAAATGTCAGCTTAATTGGTTATCATGTTTTGTTACAATTTGCCATTCTAAGAGTGAATAACTGTAAGAATGAATAAGATACTTACAGAAAGATTCAACAACCCAATTAAGAAAAAAGAGATCTCTCAGAGATGCAATAAATGCATGACAAATTGAAGAATATTAACTTCAACAATTTAATAGAATGAATATCTATGAAAATACTGCAGAACAAACAGTCAATCTTGTGTGCCAACAATGATAATGAAGTGATATACATTAAATAACAATGACATAAAACCTATCCATCATCTCCCTTATCTAAATTCCTCAACAGTCCATCAATTTAGCAACAAAAATGAATTCTAGACTTGAATGTTTAATTCATTTTCAGCTGACATCAGTATCACATTGAACAGGATTTTTCACCAAATAGTGCATTAAGGCCTGAAACAGTTTTAAATGCGCTCCAATCCTGGGCATCAGTGAACATTTCCCAATTCTAAAAGTTGTGGTTCTTTATTTTGGTAGTGAATTGAAAGTGTTTCTTATTTTGAGAAAGTACACCACAAATGTTAAGTAGTAGTGTTGAAAACCAACACATCGGTTTTCTTTAGACATCACACCAAGCTATGAAGAATCAACAGAGCACACCAAAATCCTCTAGTATGAACTCAGCTGACTCTCACACTCATGATATCACTGTATCCCATAACCGTTTTCACATATAATCTGGAATAATAAGGACTGTCAACAATATTTATGACTCCAATAGGTTCATACTGGTGGCAGCTAACCAGATCGTAACCTGCCAGTGTCTTATCTAGGTAAGACACCGGTGTCTTATCTAAGCAAGATAAGACACCGGCTGGTTATGCCTCAATTATTATTACAAATGTTCCCATCCAAATCATGTATTTTCACATCTATTTAGCCTTTTATTCCATCACAATGTTAGTGATTTCAGCTGCTACATTATTTTTTTCAGTTTTTGATACTTCTGCAGTCAATATAGATGAGATTTTAATGTCCACAAGAACAAAAGCAAACAGGTGGCAGCACAAGTAAGCCATAACAGGCAATACCAAAATAGGCCACCAGTGTCTCTAAGAGGCACAATGCTTTCAAAAAGAAATGCAGGTTCTGAAACAGCTCCCAAACATGAAACTGGGGAGTGTGACTAGATTTTAACACTTATATTCAGATTTGTTAGAGATTCTCCCTTTCTAACTCTGATGTTCTTCACTACGTTATAGAGGAATTGGAAGTCCGTGTCTGAGTCGTGTAGCCTTCAGTTTCTCCACTTTGATCTTGGCTCTCAGAAGTTCCTCTTCTAGTTCCTGCTTCCTCTTCAACCCCTCCCTCTTCTCCTCCAAGTACATGGCCATCTTCCTGTGATTGGCCAACACCAACTCATGCTCTTCTTTGGCAAAATGAAGAGGGCGAAACCTATCGGGCTCATGGTGAGGGTAGATATTGTTTGTGTAGAGGTCATGGCCTAAGGGCAGCGGTGAGGCAGAAAGGGGTATGTTCACAGAGGAAGGAGAAGGAGACAGGGACGCCTCATAATCATGGACACTGCCCAAGTCCTGTTCCACCTCCTGCTCTTGGCTTTCATCCAGGACTGACCCCGTGTGTGTTGAGAGGATGGGGAGATCTGGCGGTGGTTTTACATCCTCTTCATGGTCCAGCTGGACCACCTCATGGGGGATAGTGGGGACAGCTGCTGGGTATTCCTGGAGTCCAGCCAGAGCAGAACTGTTGCCAGGATGCTCGATAGCAGAGTTGTGCTTGCTGTATATTAATCTACAAATGGGATGAAAGATAAAGTTATATTAACAACTTAAAAAGTAGTGCTAATAGTGTCTACATCTCATTTATGTGATGAGTAGAGATGTTTCTCTATAACAAGTTCTGAATTAATTAAATCTATCAAATAATAAGTAATTAAATCATTATTCTTAAACTTAGTCATCCTAACCCCATAACTATATACTGTTTTACAACTTTGATGTATGTTTGTGATGCCCAACTCTCACCTAAAAATTGTATTGTCATCTAAGTTTCCCATTAAATGTGTGTATCATATGTGTATGTCACACTGTACCTGCGCAGTGCCTGCTCTTTTTCATGGATTGGCACATGTTGAAACAGGTGAGGGATCATTTCCGTAATTCTCCTGGTGGGCTCAGAGATGCTTGCTCTGTACTCTGGCTGGGCGTGTCTCCTCTGCATCATTTCCTGCTTGGCTGATTCCTTCAGTCTCTTGTAGAGAGTCCTGAGGCCCTGAGCAGTGCGGTGAGGTCTGTCCCCTCCCAAGGCATTATACTGTTCAGCCACAGTGTCCCAGCACTTGTTCTTGTCCACAATGACAGCATGTTTGTTGGTGTGCTCCTCCAAGATACGGATGTGAGGACGGACCAACTTCAACAGATCCAGCTTCTCAGAGAGTGTGAAGTTGGACGAGCGAGCTTTACCCACCATACTGGACAGGAAGACAGAGCTGGATGCCATTTCCAGCATCAGACTCACACAGTCTAAGTCAGGCCTAAAGCTGTCACCCTTCAGTAACCACACTCAGCACTGAGGCTCCTCGCTCTCCTCCTGGATTATTCTATTGTCCTCCTGATGGCCCTTCTCTCAGTTCAGTCACAAAGCTACACTGGTCTAACTCTCTCTCACATAAACATATCTCATTTTCCCTTTCTTCTTTCCTAAATTAAACACAAGCTTTGTTTCTAACATCTACATAGAATTCATACACTGCTCCTTGGTTCCCTCTCAGCTACGTTGCACAACAAAAACAGACTGTGCACACAATAAGAATCAGGCTTAACTAGGCCAGCCTCGTTTAGGCCCCCGCCTACCGCGGAGGACTTTGGATGAATTCCTCCCAGCTTAGGCTGACGTAGCTAAGCCACTTAAGCCCGACCTACTTACAGCTCAGGCTCTGTAAACCCAAACCAAGCACAGTGCAGAGCGTGGCCAGAGAGTGTGTGTGTGTGTTACAACAGCAGGACGACAAGGCATGCCTGTCTGCACCCATAGAGAACAGGCTTCACACACAGTAATACAGGTTATTAGGGGTCAGTAGTCTGTTTTCTTGAACGACGCTTTAAAATAACGCCGGCTTAACTGAGTGAGGACTGGCTCTGTGTGCGCGCTGCGCATGCCCGAACGCTTAAACATGAACCCCGTGGTAAATGCGTCTCAACTCTAGCGATTCATATGACCAAAGCACTTTTTCATGAACGGCGGAAATTGCGCTGAGCCAGACGCAGAGTGTGTGAGGAGTGTTTTCACTCAGGCCGGAAAACAGAGGCACTAGTTGCTTCTGCAGGAGGAGGGAGGGAGGCTCACTGATCCTGAGCACGGTCCTAATCTGCCCGCTGCTCCCCGCCTTTCTGCAGCCTCCCGCCTGCTTCAACAACCATCTTTAGCGTGTTGCTGTTAGCCAGGCGCTGCAAAAAGAAACAGCGCTCAACTCTCGCGTCATATGGTTAATGATGTTAAACTTTAAAAAAAAAAAAAAGCGGCTAGCGAGCAGACAACGTGACATGCGTGTCTTTTCGTACATACATTTAAAAGACTTGGACATTGCGTCATTATTCAAGTGCAATTTATCTGTGCAGGTAATTCTTAATAACCAACATCAGCATGTTTGAAAGTAAGAATAAGGCGTGGAATGAGCTGGGCAGGAGCTTTGTGTGAAGGATGCACCAGCACAGAGAGATGGGGCTTGTGCTAACACCCTCAGTCATAAGGATTGGGTGAGGAAATAGTGTGCTTTCTAAACAAAGTTTGTTTAGCTGAGATGATATTTAAAATGTAATGAGATACTTTTTTTAAAAAGATGTTTCTACCGTGACTGCTTTACATCTTTACAGGATTTATTTATATACATTTATTGTGACAAACATCCTTGATTTTTTTTCCCCCTCAGGCGTTTAATTTACTGGATTAGCCACAAATAGATATTCCCATTTGGTTCCTTAATTTGCATTTTCAGAAAAAACTCTCCATCATTATCATAATATTACATCTTAATATAATGATATGTTTTGTCTATATTACATATCCCTAAAAATATACCTTTAGAGGGAATAATAATTCCTTTAAAAATTTAGTCTTTTGAATATCTTTTCTAATATAATTAGAACAAAAGGAGTGAATGTGATATATACCTGTATACAGTATCTGAGCAGAAGACAGGGGAGATACTGTTGAAATTGCTGTCCAGTGGTGAACTTTATCTTTACATACATTCCATTTCTGAGTGTGTCCAGGAGTCTTTCTTTGCAGAGGTTTCCAAGTTTGCAATTAATTTTGATATGTGCTGTTTACCCTTAATTTAAGTATGAGATATTATGTCAGATAATGCCTGTAATAGCCAGACAAGTACAGCAGGGTGGAGTGAATAAGCACGATGAGGTATATAGTATTAAATAATACAGTATTAAGTATCATGATAGTCAACTTACACTATATGCCATTCTCAAGATAGAAAGAAGCAATGACTATTATTAGGGTTTGTTTTAAGGCTGTGATAATGTTTGAAGTTTATCCATTCTATAAATTGAGATATGTTCCCTTTCACTTTGCATATTATTAATCATTACTTAAATGTTAAACCTTTAAATCTTTTTTTAAAGATATATCAGACCAAACAAGAAAAGGCAATATATATAGCAACCAGAAGTATAACAATAAAAAATATGGATACTTAATTGGCTGATCTTTGTAGGGCACCACCTGCTCTTAGGATCTGAGAGTTTTCCAATTAATAGACTCTTAAATATAATACAAGTATAAACATTTAAGTCAGAAAAGAAAAAGGTTGGGCAAATGAAATGCACAGTATATGACATATACAGTGGGGTCCAAAAGTCTGAGATCACTGTGAAAATGTATTTTGAATTTAATACAAGATTTTTCATTACAAATGATTATATCATCTTAGCAATTTCAGTGAATAGCTGAATCTTTGAAAAATGTACATGAATTTCAGAATATCTTAGTATTTGGTATGCCCTCCTTTTGCTTTAATGACAGCATGCACACAAGCTGGCATGGACTCCACAAGTTTGTACAAAACCTCATGACCAAGTTATCCCAACATGATTTGACAATGTTCCAAAGAGCTTTTTGTGATGTCAGACTTTCTGATTATTTCCAGATTTACATGGAAAACATCACAGATTTTCAATGTGGTCTCAGATTTTTGGACCCACTGTATCAATAGTTATGTCTGCATTCCATTCATTTCATAACATCATGCTTATGTCCATAGCGGTTACTGTCACTGTCACATCTCTTTGTGTCTTACCTGCTGGACTGTTGTCTTCTGCATATTCTCCTGTTGTAGTGTTAAGACATTCCGTCTCAGCCTCATTTTCTTTACTTTCTGTTGCACTCAGGACACGAACCAAAGCCCTGAACAAACCTGGAGCAGCCTTAGCTGCTCTGGGCTGCACATCACAACTTATTTTATTCTCAGCTGTTGCTGCTAAACTTCTCTGGACCTGCAGAAGACAAAGAGTGAGAAATTGTGATCTAATCAAGTTGAAACAACAGTGGATCATAAACAGTAATTCTGGTGGCTAATATATTGGCATAACAACAAAATCTTACCTTATTCAATGCATTGCTTAAGCCCGGTGTGGGAGTCAGAGGTTTGGCATCTGTCACATGGCATGCAGTTGATGCCCCAGGAGGCACAAATCGCGGCTTTTTTGCTGCATTTCCCAAAAGCTGGCTGGGAGCTCCTGAGCGCCTCATTCTGTTTACATGTGACTAACCAAATAACCTGATGAAGATAAATAGAAATCAGTGAATACCAACAAATAATTAATTTTGGTAAATTGCTGGCTCATAACTAGTACATTATGTCAGTGACAGTGGTGCAGAAATACCAAGTGGTATTTAAGGGAACCCTGACAAAATGATAAAGAATTTCACCAGGACCTACATTCACTAATGAGTCACACATTCTCCATGTTGTTTCCTCTTTATTCATTTAACATTGGTGTACCTGTCCACCACTGCAAGACATTTATTACCACTACCAGAGGGGAAATAACACATAACAGCTGGACTTCATTTATACAAGACAGGAAGTATCCTTATAATACTTTAAATTAGTGTGTCAAAGCTGAATGTTTGATTATTTGGACGGAAAATTATCAGATGACAAATAATGCGTTATTAGAAAGAAGAAAAAGTAGAACTAAAACCTGCACTGCCTCAACTGGGAACAAAATACGGAAGGATATGGACGCAAAGCTAAAATTACCACATTTATCCCTGCCTTCTCAAATATGAACACTGTGGACAATAATGGAAACAAAGCAAATTGAATATGTGAAGGTCTTTGAAATTATAAAATAACGATCCTCTGGGTTATTTATGGAAATATTAAAAAAAAATCTCTGAATCACTTCACATCAGGTTAGCAAGCTAACGAATTTGCAGCAAGCAGACGTCAGATACAAGTTAACACGGAATAAAGTCGTGTCACATTTGAAATCGTGACAAAATGTCCTAAATATAATAAGAGCTACAATCTTGATGAAAACATGCAAAGTCACAAAATAGCATTAAAAAGGCAAAGAAAACAGACCCTCTTGCATTTCCTTTCCTTGTCCTTTCTAGTCTTTTCCTTTTCTCCCGCTGATGGCTTCGAGGAATGTGATTGGTTGCGGTCGAGAAGTGGGCGCGTTCAAACTAGTACGGGTGCGCTTGTTTTATACACCGCAGAAGATTTCACGTAAATTATAGATTTGTTAAGCCTTACGATCTCTGGAGAGAATATTGAGCGCACCTAATATTTCTGATAGCTGATCGTCCTTTTAAAATACTCTGGTCAGAGACAAGAAAACATGAAGAAATTAATTTGTGTGGACGTAAAGGTATCTGAAATTAATTTTGGTATCAAACTCGTTGAGTTGGATAAATATGTATTTTAATCTTGCTATTTGAGTGCGAGACAGAAGTGTGTAATGAGTGTTTAGTGTGCGAGTGTGTGTGTGTGTGTGTGTGTGTGTGTGAGAGAGAAATGTTGATTTTTTTTTTTTTACATTGTTAACACTACTTTACAACTATTACAACTTTTCACACATGCCAGAAGAGTTGAATTGAATCAAACTGATCTGAGAAGAGCTGCACAGAGTTGGTTGAGTTTGCATTGCTCTTGGACTTTTGTGATCTGAAATTGTCTTCTGATGTTGTGCAGTCTGTAATCCAATCAGGGAGGGGAGAGAGAGAGTAATCCATGTTAATCCCACATCCAGAGAGAGTGAGAGGGAGACTGAAAGAAAAAAACAGGGAAAGGGTGGACCATTAAGGCAGTAATCTACAAATTTACGCTTCAGCTCATTTTATTGGTAAGACTGAGAAATCTACAGTGTAGAATTTGTCTGTGTTTGTATTTGAGTGAGTGTGTTTGTTCCCTGTGTAATGCTGTCTTGTCTCCATGGTCTGATCTCGTCTGACAGCTGCCGACCCATGCCCTGAAGCCCTAGTTGTCAAGGATACCTCTCCTTGGAGACACAGTCCCAACAGCATGGGAAGGCTTTAGAGGAGAGGAGATGGAGCAACAGGCAAACAGAGAGAGTGAAGAAGGAAAGGATGTAACAGAGAGATAAGAGGTATCTTCTGTGGGGTGACAGTTGGAAATCAGCAGAAGAAAGAAGGAGGAGTTGGATGAAGAGAAAGTTAATGTGTGAGGTAGGAATATTGTCAGTGTTGCAATCCAAAAGAAAAAAGATTACACATTGACAAATTTGAGAGAAAAAAAAAAGTGTTTTACACTTTTGTCATGTACATGTGTGTGTATGTGGTTGGAGGATGGGCTATGATCTGGACAGGTTTGTGGGCTATGTGAATGAGGGGCTGCTGTGCTGTGTGTGCCGAGACGTGTTGGAGCGCCCCCTCCAGGCGCCCTGTGAACATGCTTTCTGCAGCGCCTGCATCAGTAGTTGGCTGGTCCACCACCATTCATGTCCCGAAGACAGACTGCCACTAGATGTAGGCACTCTGAAACCACTGTACAGGTCTGTTATCATCTCTACCTCTAGCCCTATCTCTCTATTGTAAAAGCTTCTTCTTCTTCTTCTTCTTCTTCTTCTTAGATTTCTTTGCTACTCACAGGAATTACAATGCAAACTGCTCTTAATGTGCACCCTTATTTCTCTGATATTACCTCCTTCTCTGTGCCTTTGTTAATAGATACATGCGCAATGACCTGAACCGCCTGCAGATCCGCTGTGTGAATGCAGCACAGGGCTGTGAGGTGGTCTGCTCCTTGGAAAACCTGCACACACACGAGGATGAGTGCGAGTTTGCCTTCATATTCTGCTCTAACACAGGTGAAGAATAGCTCAGCTGTACCATCTTGAGTTTTGCTTCTAGTTATAACTTCTTTTTTGGCAGTTCTTGTGAGGTTATCCATGTGCATGTGTGACACAAAGGGAATGTGATACCTGTGTGGTGGTGGTGGTGGTGGCCAGGTGGCTCTTTGTCATGGTTACCTCACAAAATACATCACCTATCAGACTTGTTCATGAGGCTTTAACATGACTGAAACTTCCAACTGAATATGACACACTGACCTTGCATAGAGTGCTTACAGGGCCATTATTCATTAAAGAGCATTTACCATCTTTAAAAGTGTGTGTAAATATGTATGTACATACAAACATGTGCTGTTGTGTTCACTGTTTAACTTTGACCTGTCATTGGCAGGTGGAGAGTACTTATGTTATCATTGTGGTAGGTAGTATGAGGGTGAATGCATGCTTTGTGTTTNTTTTTTTTTTTTTTTTTTTTTTTTTTTTTGCAGTGTTAAATAATAGGCATACCAGCAACATGCAGCTTTGATTAGGATTAAGCCTGATATTTCTGGCTGTCTATGATTGCTATATGAGACATAATGAAGAGTTAGTAGGGTGAAGTTTATTATGTTGTTTGATCAGGAGTGGAAAGTTTCTCATTAAAAGTACTTTCTTTCTCTCTACACTAATTGAGTTTTTATATTAGCTTCTACTTTTTTGAGTGTATTATAAAATTTAATTGTAATGTAAATTAAATTTTCATTTAAGTAGATATTTGATTAAATATTGTACCCAAAGTTACAATATTTTGCTGTTGTGGCACAATCAGGAGGATATTCCATGTATTTAATTTGAACCTTGTAAGGTCATTTGTAATATGAAATAGAAAGATTATCAGCACACCTTTGAGAATGTTAATTGAGTGAAGATGGACTGATTGGCTGGTTGTCTTCATATTGTAGTCAAGTGAACCACTTTTGAACTTTTACTTGAGTAGTTTTCAACACGTGATCTGATAGTAATAAGTCAAGTAACCATACTATTTTTGTACGCTTTTTAATGCTATGTATGCTGTGGTGATGTATGAAAACCCTTTCTGAAGACAGCGCTGCATGCATGCTTCATGTGAAGCCCTTTTTTTTTTTTTTTTTTTTTTTTTTACTTCACTATCTCTTTGTTCCGTTAGGTTGTCCTGTGCAGGTAGAGAGGCGGAGTTTGGAGGCTCACCTGTCAGAATGTAACTTCCGCAGCAGAAAGTGTCCTAATGGCTGTGGCCACACCCTTCTTTCCACTGACCAATCACAGCACAACTGTGTAGCAGAGCTGCGCACAGAGGTGGAGATGCTAAGGTGATGTATCTGTGTGTGGGGTCATGAAAACTTCACTGTCATTACATCCTGAACTTGGAACAGTTGTGCTACAGTTTGTGTCAGTTTTGTAGATCATAATTTTGGTCTTATTGTATGCTTATGATAGGGCAGAGATGCTGTGCAAGGTGGAGGAGGTGAGACGAGAGATGGAGTCTCGGTTGGACTCCCAAAGGAGACACATGGTGCAGAAAGAATCGCAGCTGAAGAATGAGGTGGAAGAGCTCAAGGTGACCCATTTGTCCTTCTCAGCTTTACCTCCATAGTTAAGGCCAAAACAAGCAGTGGTGAATGTAACAAAGCACATTTACTCAGTACTGTACTATATGAAATTCTGAGATAGATACTTTATTTCCAGAATTTTATGAGCTATGATACATTATCTCCTCTAAATTTTATGAGGATATACTTTGTAAAATGCTAAGATTTTATATCAAAAATCATACAATATATACATACTGTACACTTCACTGTACTGTATACGTCAGTGTAAATACCTCTGTACTTGAGTCTATCTTCTTTCTGGTGCATTTTTCCACTAATGGCATTTCTGATTTTTCTTTAGTACTGACTGCTGATTAAAAAAAAAAAGTAAATGAAGTGAAGGATGTGTATCTCATGGAAAAATTTCTGTCCTGTCCATGCAGGGTCAGTTGTCCCAGGTGATTTATGACATGCATGCACTGTTAGGAGCAGAGCGTTTGAGGAGACAGGAGTTGGCAGAAGCAGAGCTGGAGAAGAGGGAACTTTTGGAGCTCCTCAGAGGCCAACAGCCAACCAGGCATCAGCAACCTGCCGAACAGCCAGCCAGATGGGAACTACATGCAGAGTCAACAAGACACCATGAGAGGGAGGCTTCACCACTTTCAGCTCAGTCAATGAATGTACCAGGTCCACCATCACCAAGGCAGGGAGAGCAGCCACGCAAAGCTGGTACCCGAAGTCTGACCCCGGACTGCATCAAGAGGAAAAGCCGCGAGGTCACTGTCATCTGAGTAGAATGGACTGGCTGGTTGTTAGCCAAACTAGATTAGATAAAAGCCCGTTTTTTAAACTTGCATTTGGCAAATAATTGCTAAAGTGGACTTAGTAATCAGACATACATATAAATACTGCAGTTCCTGGCATGAAGAGTGATGTTTGATGATCAAATCAGAACATAAAATTTCATTTAAAAATTATTATGCTGTAGAATGAGAAGACAGGACTTTTTAAACGGTGCTACCAACTCTACTCAAATGTGCGTACTGAGAGTAGTTGTCTTTCTGCTGTAGACCTGTGTGATAATGAGTGGACCTCTTGTAAACTCATGCTTAGCTCTCTTTTATCATTTCTGAAAACAGATCATTGTTTAATGATCCTTTGGTTTTGTACTCATTATGTCTCCATTAAAAACATTTCATCTAGCATATGAATTTTCTTGATCTCAGGATTAAATTAGCCCTGGCTTCCTCACTTAATCCATCCGCTGCCATGTTTTTTTTTTGTTTTTTTTTTTTACAAACTGTAAAATTATCTAGCTGTGAATAACATGTCTGCCAAAAATACTATCGCCAATATTTTTGATATTCTAAAATTGCCATACTGTGCAAATGCAGAAACACATTTGGCTCAGTGTGAAATCATTTACAGAGTTGTCAGAGTAAGAAAGACAACATGGTGCACCTACTGTAGGTATCTTTGGAGAAATATTTGCGTAGCCTTTTGGGTAAAAAAAAAAAAAGAAATGCCAATATGATGCCAACAATATAATTAGTCACATCGAAAGAGTTACCTGAACATGGTGCAGATGGTAAAGGCCTGTACAACATAATCCATTTTATAATCCACCCCATCATTTCCCCACTTTCACTGACTAAATACAAAAAAAAAATCTTTAAAAAATGTCCACCTAAGGCTGCTATCATCTGACTCGAGAGGGAGCATAGACTTAAGATCAACTTCCAAAAGATTTACAATCCCATTCTGCTATAAGCAAGACATTAACACATTTATTACTTACTGTAAATAATCTTATATCCATATTGAAGATTATTGTAGCTAAAATACCCTGGATTTTAATTGTTCTCCATTTTCAATTATTTATTCAATTTTTAATAATTTATTGAAGATCTTCAGATTGGCCTTTACTGATGTCAACTGGAAAGTCAGTTCAAGTTAGACTGTTTTTGGCACAATATTTGTACATATGACTAGATACTGTAAGTATTCACTGTATTTATTGGTTCACTGGCGACAGCTTAAAAACACAACTGTAAGTTCAATTAGGATGACCTTTATTCTCTGAACACAATGCATGATAACGAAACATAAAACATCAACACAAAGTCCACTTTGACAACATCATCTCACCATGGAGATGTTTCCATGGAGACGGTAAATATAATATCCTGATTGGTCCGTTTGTTGCCAAGAAAGGCTGCAGTCATTGCCCAGGTGAATTTACCTGGTGAAGGAGCGAACATGCCTGCCCCTCCCACCTCCGCTCCCTCCCCCACCACTGAACTTACTCCCCTGAGATCCCCTTCCTCCTCCTCCACCTCCTCCTCCAGCGCTGCCGCCGCCTCCTCCCCCACTAAGCCACGACAGCCCAGTGCCTCCTCTGCCCCGTGGAGCACGGTCCCGTGGAGCCAGACGATATGCACCTGTTGAACAAAGAAGAAGAAGAACGGAGAGAAAACACCATATTCTTAGTTCAGTGTTTCAGAAATTCATATTACAAATTCAAACAGTAAGTGTGGTGTGTACTGTATGTGTATGAGTGTGTATGCACGTGCATACTTGCAGGAGGTTGTCTGGAGGGCAGAGGGCCACGTGCGAAGTTACTCTGTCCACCACGTGGTTCACTGTAGGTTCCTCTGTGAGTGACAGCTGGTACTTGGCCACTCCATGACGAACCACGACCTCCTTCTCTTCGAGCATAGTTACCTAGAAAAACAAGAAAATGGCTTTATCGCCACCTACTGACCGATTCACGGTCTAGACTTGTATTGTGCCCTAATTCAAAACTGCTATTGAGTACGTACAAGTAGCAAATAAAGTATACGTACTAATCTTCTTTGTGTACTATCTTCGTAATTAGCAAAGAAGAAAGTATTATACTGTACCAAGAAATTATGCTTTAAACTAACAGACATGAATCAACTTTAGCACTGTAAGGTCCATCAACAACATGCTGACATGCTGATCTATTCTCTGGCCATGGTACCAATGCATGGATAACAGCTGAGGTTACAAGTCCTGTAATTGAGACAGCAGCAACCAAGGCTGAGCGAACAACAATTTTAAGACACAGTGGAACATAAAAAAGATTTTAACTATCCTTGGTCTTTTTCTGGTGATTGGCAGGGAGAGCTCGGATTTAAAGGAATTAAACCATCAGCTAATATCCATGCATCATCGTTACTAGGTGCGAGTAACTCATACGCATACTACCTTATGCCAAGAGATCCAAACTATCCATTCAACACTGATATAATATTCTGTAATGGTAAAGGGTTACTAGTGCTGCTGATCCCACTGAGAATCAACACCCAACCTACAGCAACCTCTTCTCAGCTAATGTTTTGTTTTGTTGGGTCAAATGAGGTACAGAACTGGTCTGAATCTGAATTTGTGAGATCATACACAGGTCTTGAGGAGACAAGAGCAATCCTTACAGTATGATAATGAAAGGAGTATGTCTGTTTCTCACAATGTATGTGTGTCTGTGTATACCCACCAGAGAGCAGTACACCTTTAGGTTGTGGTGGAGTGAAAAAGCGAGTCTGGCTGTGGAAGGTGCCTCTCCCTCTGTTGCCAGTGAACAGTCCTCTGGTTGGTGGTTTGGGGGAACTCTTGGGGGGGCGTTTGGGGGGCAAGAGCCCAAGCCCAAGAGGGGTTGTAATGTCTTTAAATTCTGCTGCCACAAAGTCATCCACGTGCATGCTGGGAGGACGGGAAGTGTTCTGTTTACGCTGACGGAAGAGATCATGGGGTCGACAGGCATTCTGTCCAAATCCTCCTCGACTTCCACGGCCACGCGGTGCAGCCATAATGTGGGCTCTCTTTGCAGGTTCCACATAGTCTGATTTACCACTGGGGACACACATAATAATGAATACAAATCGTATTCATGATGCTAATTCTATAACATATAGTGCAGATACGAAAAAAATCCAACCAAATAAACACAGAACTGTACCTTGATGTAATGAATGTCTCATGCTTGTGTTTGCCCAGTCGAAAGCCTTTGGGAGCCTTGGAGTGACCAGGAGAGGAGGGCTCAGAAAGGAAGGAACGCTCCAGCTCTGCCTTGAGGTCCAGTTCTGGACAACATTCCTGGGCCAGACCCACTAGGTCTACCTTCACCTGCCACACAGACAGAGGAGAGTTGCAACCACGTACACACATCTATATACAGAAAGACAGAGATGCTGTACATCTGAAGATGCAGATGTGTATTTACTTCTCCTTCTGATGTAATTAATTGATTCATGTTGAATTGTTATATTTTGGTTTTTATATATATATAAAGTAAAATCTGTGAAAGGTTTTCGTTAACAGTGGGTCATAATCTTGTTCCTAATAGAAACAAACAATCAAGACTAATAATCACTCAAAATACTTAACCAGGAATAACATTTTTGCCATTATTGTGGAGCCCTACACAAGCCCAGTTCCTGCATCTTCAATCAAACACATGCTTACCGTATCAAGATCTGTTTCTATGTCATCGGTTTGGAAGGGAGAGAACCACAGCGCCTTCAGCTGCTCATCCAGAGCTTCTGAAAGAATGAAAACTGTCCTACACATAGAAACACACAGGTATTATACATTTTAATTATTTAATCTGTAAGTTTACACCAAACAGATACATGAATTTCATTTTATTTCACATTTATATCTGGTTTAAACATAGTTATGGTTCAACTGAAAGTGTCAGTGCAATATCTGGTAATATCAGTGAATATCTGGTGAAATTATATTATTTTATGTTTACATTTTCCTCAGCTGGGGAGGTAACTGCCTCCCTGTAGAGGAAAATCACAACTGAATAAATGCAGAAAAAGATACCATGAAAAGATGGACAGAAATATTTTAATCCAAGTTGTGTCTTATCGTAGAGAGGCTGTACCTGTGATTAAACTGGGCCCCCAGTGTCTCTGGTGCTGGCAGAGTGGGCTCAGTATCAACTACAGGCGGCGTGTCTGTGGCCGTCTCCAGTGTCTGCCTCAGAACTATCACAGTCTCCAACATGGTCTCCAATGAATCATCCTCCTTACATAATTTCTACACAGAGACAGACACAGAGAAAGAGAGAGAGGTGAATGCAAAGCAAGCCTCAAGCCCTACTTTATAAAAACCATACAGGTGCATCACTCATACCATAATCTGTTTCTCCAAAGTAGGAAGCGGATGTGACTCAGACTCCTCCCACTGCAGGAGAGCTTTCATCTCAGAGGCTGTTAACAACCGTGGAGGAGGAGGAGTAAAGGTGGGTTCTTCACTGGACCCGTGGCCCTCCTCACCACACTGGATTGGAAAAACAGAGATTCAGGATTGTGAAGCATCTCTCAAGGAAAAGTTACAAAGACACTTTACCATCAGTTATAAGACCAGATCTACAGAAAAGCAGTAAAGAAATGGCAAGAAAAGAGAAAGGCACAATGGCAAATACAAGGTCTATTTTTAATTCCTTAAAAACATTTAGTTTAAAACCAGACTTGAGACAGAATGTCAGAAAAAAAACAAAAACACCCAAACAAAAACATAAATCAAAAATTAAAAAACAGATTTAATGTATACCATTGATTCTGTGTTCAGAATCTGTCTGAGGAAGTCAAGCAGACTGGAAAGCAGCTCAGCGGCGTCCTTGTTGAAGGAAAACACCAGTCTCTTCAACAGTGAGGAGAGTCCGGCACCATGTTTCTTCAGAGCACTGAAATAAACATTTAAAGTCTTATTAATCAGGGGGAAGACAAGATGTAGAAGTAGAATGATAAGGTCAACAAAGCAAAGGTCAACAGTGGCAATATGAAGCAAGAAAGGAATAGTGAGGCTTACACTTTAAGGTGGTAGAGTCCATAGTCGTGTTCAGTGAGGAATGTCAAGGTTCTGATACAGGTGAGGAGGATTGTGATGCTGCTCTCTGCATTCCCCAAAACCTCCAACAATGCGTTGCACACCGACGACATCATCTCCCGCCCCGGAAGCGCATTGGCCAGCTGTTCAGCCTCTGATACACAGCTCTCACCAGGTGGAGACACCACCAGAGAGATATCCTGATGCACAGAGTTAATAAGCTCATGTAAAACACTTTATAGGTGTAAGTCTTTATAGGCAAGTTATGTGCTTTGCGGTATTTACCTGGTCACATAGTGACTGAAGTATTGTCCCTACTATTTCACTGCACTGCTGCTGTTGTAAGGAGTGGTCAGTAGGAGGCACCAGCAGGGACAGCAGCAAGGGGAAGAGTTCGGCTAACTTTTCATCTCCAGATGCAGAGCCAGAGAGCAGGTATAACGCTGCACTCTTACAAGCTCTCTGTGACACCAGAGCATCCATCAAGGAAAGGAAGCGCAGGACCTGTCCCCAGCACACAACTTTTCCCTCCACTCTGCAGGCAGCACAATCAACATACACTTACAATACAGTTTAAGCATAACTACAAACTGTGTGTGCATGGGTCTTTCACTCACGGCTGCAGTTCCTCTAGTAACAGCTCCAACAGGGTCTTCATGATGAGTGTGGCAGTGGGTGAAGACAGATCTGCCAGCTGAACACACACTCTCCTCAGCATAGCCAGGAGGGGAGGGCAGCTGGTGGCACACACACACCTCAGAGCCTCAGCAAACACTTTCCACTGTGCCCGCAGGTGCATGCTCCACAGCTTTCTTGTGTTTAAGGCTACCGCCACATCCTGGACTGATATGACCTATAAAACGAACATCAAATTATGATACAACATTACACATGTAAATTGAGGAAACAATCATCAACAGGAGAAAGGACAGGGTAGACAGATGTGGAATGAGATACTGTGAGTTGAGGTACCTGTGTGCTCTGCATTGGCAGTGGAAGAGGCAGGAGCTCAGACAGCAGTGTGAGGCCAGAAAAAAGACCTTCAGGAGCTTTCAGCAGTGAGCTCAAAACTTCCTTTAGCATCAAAGACCATGTGTTGCTCGCCAAAGTCTCTTCTGTATGAGTAACCTGCACAAAATACATACAAAGACTCAGAATAATTACTACTAATAACACTTACTGCACAATATTTCATCGTTAAACATCTGCGTCCTCTGGCTCATTCACTCACACACCTGTTCATTGACACCCTGTGTGAAGGTAAGCAACACGTCGACAATTAGGGCTTGCACTCTAGTCTCCTCCCCGTCCAGGCGACCAGACGCAGGGATGGAGCACACTATCATGTGGAGTGTCACCAACACACTGGCCACACGAGTGTCCCGGAATTGAAAAGCTCCACCACGAAGCAGCTCCGTCAGCATGGTGCGCAGTAACTGGAGTGTGCTGATGCATATACTCAGGATCATGCAGCGCTGTGGTGTGTGGCCCATGTGTCCGTGAACACGCCATGGCTGCAGCAGAACACTGCACAGCTTCTGCAGGACGTGCACACATGTATCCAGACCTTCACCAGAGAACAGCTGGACCCCCGCAAGACTCCACTTCAAATCCCTCTGTTGACCTATGGAAAGAAAGAAGGCAGGGAGAAAAACCAAAAAAAATATTATAAGACATGTAGATGCTGTACCCAACATTCAGGAATAGCATAATTACAGATAAATCTAACTAAAACCTACAAGAAAGATGAAGAAAAAACAATAATGTTTAAAAAAAAAAATGTTTGGTGTCTTTACCGTCTACTGCAGCTGGGGGGCAGGCAATATGACAGAGGACTCTGAGAGCTGTGACCAGTCCACTTCCCTCAGCAGTCAACACATTTTCTACATTCTAATCGTGGGAAAACATAACAGACGTTTATAAGACCTTCTTATTTGCATACAGCCTTGACTTAAATATGTTACAAAGCAAGTATGAGTCTAAGAGCAGTTCAGACTTGTCAGAGGAGCGCTGCATTCCATGACAACACACAGAATTGCGAGTTCAATAGGTACACCTGTATAATCTGATGCATTCTAATATAATATTACCACAATAGATCCTACCTTTGTGATGTTTATAATGTTCAGCTTTTGTTGACACTGAGGCAGGTAACTCTAAGACTAGTTGGTGTTGTTTTTAGTTTAAACACATTATATTTAAAGGTGTTTGTAAATGTTTAGTCTACCCCCATTTACACACGAGGGGGACAGAACCATAGAAACCTTGCAATACAGGTAATGTACTGTACAAAGGAAGACAGCTTATAACATAACTGAAAATGAAAATGTTGTGAAATGTCACTTTACTTCAGCAGTATGTATATTTAGAGAGAGAGAGAGTTGTGCACCTGTTTGATGTAGTCTATGAGAGTGGGAATACTGCCGATCTCAAAGTGTAGTTTCTCCACAGGCTCCAGCCATTTACTGAGCTCTGAAATACAAAGAAAGTGCTCAACTCCAATCATCAATAACACATGCACAAACATTCTTTTCAAAATCTGCCTAATGTGACCATTATTTGTATGTAGTAACATTTACCCTGTAACTTTGCATTGGTGTCATCTGCCTTGGCTAAGGAGAGCAGTGGAGCAGCAAACTGTTCCATCATCCGCAGGTCATTAGAGCTCTGCACCACCAGTAACACCAGCATACAGGCATAGTTATATGTCACTGCTTTGCGAGCTTTGGCCTCACTGCACAACAAGACAAGAAGTTAAAAAAAAAAATCAAAAACAAAGCCAACTAGTTTAATGACTTGCAAAAAAAAAAAAANAAAAAAAAAAAAAGGCATGCAGAAAGAAGCACGTAGGGCCTCACCCCTGTCCATCCTTGCTGTGGTGCTGGAGCAGGGTTATGAGACAGGACAAGTTACTGTCCAGGCTGAAAACGTGGGCCACAGCGCTGCGACCAGTTTGAGTGAAGGTCATCAGGTAAAGGGCATGGAGCATACCCAGTACATCTGCATTGTCACCTTCCTCTAACCCCACTCCCCCATCTCCTCCTGTGGCCACATGACTCATCAGTTCTGACACACCCTGGAGAGCATGCAACGCTTGCATCAGCCAAACCCCAAAACCTTCTTCACCAAACCCCGGGCCTGAGAGACCACCATCTCCGACAGTAAAGGTGGTCTCCTCGCCCTCAACCTCTGCCACAGAAGCCAGAAGACGCAACAGCAGGTTGGTAGGAGTGGGCTGGGCGAGCAGGAATAGCAGACCCGATTGGGTGAGTGACAGGAAACGCAGGAGCTCTCTGACAGCCTGAGTGACACCTAAGTGCCCAGCTGCTGCAGCTGCTGACAATATGACCGTGGTACTCTCCAGGAAGTTGCATGTGTGCATATACCTTACCAAAAAGAAGGAAGTATAACATGAAAAACCCAATCAATCCAAGTTTCTCTGCAGTTTGAGGTATGAAATTATGTGTTTATGAATGCAATACCTATACAGTGTTGGGTATGGATCATCTCGCTCCTGTGGTCCTGTTATTTTAGCAGAAGTAGGAAAGACTTTCCCAGGAGGCTGCACCATGCACTGAGGGGCAGTCTCTAGCAGGTGATGTAACTCTTCCAAAACCCCTGCCAGCCTATCAAGTTCTGCCTCACTCACAGGAGTTGAGTTTAGTGGTGGTTCCTCGTCCATGGGGCTCTCAGCATCCTCCATCTCCTCCTGAAGATAACAGATATGATGCTTAGAAACATATATAATCCTTGTATAACAGTTAGGGGTTTGTTTGGTTTGTGTATATATATATATACACACCTGTTGTGGCTCACTCCACACTGCTGCCGTGCGCTGTAGGTCAGTCAGTATTTCATACACATGGCCCTTCTGTAATATGGCATTGCCAGCTGTAACAACTCTCACTGTTTCTTCACGCAGGAAAAGCTGGACTAAACGCTGTGAGGAACATAGAGCCAACTCAGTGACAAACATTCATGAGGCAAAAATATTTCATGTTTTTTCATTTACTGAATCATCCTGGAAGTGGACTGTAAATGTGAAGAGAAGGAGTAGACAGAGGCTCTGTCATGTAGATTAGCTAGTGCTAGCTATTAGTATGTGCTGTTTAAAAATGACTACCATTTGGATTGTGACACACAGAGCTGGGCCATATTTGCAAATGTATTTTTCAGTGGGAGCACTGATGCCATATTAGGAATAGTTATTATATTGTCAAGCTGCAGCAACAATTTTTATCCTGAAGTGGGCATTCAGCTACAGGAAAGTTTTTTTTTTTTTTTTTTTNTTTTTTTTTTTTTTTTTGCCCTATAAAATGTGCTGCTTACCTGATAGCCACTCTTCTCTGATTCACTAGCCTGTAAGAAGGCCTCCACTCCAGCAGGGGCACTGATCAGTGCATCTAGAGCTTTTAGGATACTCAGCTTCAGTGTGGAGGAGACATGGGCCCCATGGAGCAGCTCAAGCAGAATGCTGAGGGCCTTTTCACGCAGCAGCGCTGTGAGGCCCTGTGGACATTCTGCCAGGTATGATGCCAATTTGGCACCTGCTTTCAGCTGTCTGAGGTTAAGAGCAATTGGTTGTGTGAGAGCAACCTCCATGCTCAGAGCTTGGAGAGCCCATTGGACAAGAACTCCAACAGATTCCTCCACCTCCCCCTCTCCTTGTCTAATTAAATAAGCCAACCCTTTGGCCAGTAGTCCTGGTGCCTGTTCCAGAGCTGTAACCCAATGGGCATCTCTGTCCTCTCCAATGCTAGACAACAGCTCCCTTAGCTGGGCAACAGCCTCAGCCTCCTCTCCACACACTGGCCCTTCTGTGCTGCCAGAGTCCCTAGGCTCCTCCACATTGGTCTTCTCAAAGTGAGCATCCAAACGTGTCTTGTATGGTGGGGTAAAGTAAAGCAGTGGTCTTAGTTCCCGCTCATAGGGATCATACTGGACTGATGGAACAGATGCTAAGTCTTCAGGTGTATAGTCCATGTCAAATTTGAAGCTACCGTTATCCAAGTCATCCTCATCGCTGGAAATCTGCTCATAGCCATCATCACCTAGCAGGGTGCAAGAAAGGAAGAAGGAGTACATTTGACAAAGTTCACGAGCAAATTCCTCGAGATGCTTCATACATTTGTAGCCCATTAAAAATTTGAAAAAATGATGAGAATGAGGAGGCCAGTAACTATTATATATTCCCTTGCTCATTCACAAACGTACACAAACAGACCAACTGACACATGGAAGCATCACTCCAAACATGCAGGGTTAGTTTGACATGCAGGATGTGATCACAACACGAGCATCAGCTATGGCTCTGAGGATGTGTGAGGTGGACCTGCACATGACAGCCTTCAGATTAGCCTTGGGCGGCCCAGCTGAGGGTTTGAAGTATCCAGTGGTAGCAGATGAAGGCAGCATGCTAATGCATACACTCTTCTTGGACTGTCCACCAGTCCCAAATGGACCCTGCTCCCTTGTCTCCCAAAGAGCCTGCAGATCTGTAATGACTGTATATAGTGTGGAGTTTGCAGTACCAAGGGATTTAGGGCTCCGTGTCCATTTGGGATTGTAGACGACCCTACTCTCACTAAAGAATTCCCCTACCTTCCTCCATCTCCTCTTCCTCGTCCTCACCCTCATCTTCCTCCTCTTCTTCCTCCTCCTCCTCCGGACCGCTCCCCTCTGTCCGTGCGTCTTCTTCCTCCTCCTGCTCCTCCTCCTCCTCTTCTTCACCCTCTTCCTCTTGTTCAGCATCTGAGTATGTTTCGTCAGCAGGCAGCGACCTTTCAGGTGACACGGCCTCCAGGTAGTCCTCACGACCCTCACATGGCTCATCTTTGACCATGCCCACTTTGTGTGTCATAACAGAGACCAGAGGGTTCATCATTCAGCTGACATTTACACAGGGCACATATAAACATGCAAATCATGTATTTCACACTCATTATACTTTTACATAAAAATCAAGATTTGGCAAAAATAAAGAGGCATGATGGTCACTGTGATATACTGTTGAGTAAGTTTCAAGTCTATAAATTGATTTTCATATCATACATCAAACAATAGAAACCATTTGTCTTTAAAGTGTAGGCATATTGTAGTAAATCAGTAAAACTTGCAAAACAATTGCAATATTTGTAGCCAAACCAATATAGAATTGTCTCTAAAAATCATGTTCAAAACAGTTCTCAGAAGAACTCCTCCTGTTCAGTTCGGTTCTAAGACCAATCAAAATCAATTTAACTAAAGGAACATCCCTGTCACTTCAATAATTCAGATTGTAACAGTAGCTGATATATATATATATATATATATATATATATATATAGAGAGAGAGAGAGAGAGAGAGAAAGAAAGAGAAGGAGAGATAGTAGAGTCCTGACCTGTCACTTGGACCTGCTCCTCATCATCATCATCTGGTGGTGGAGGTCCAGGTGGAGTACGAGGCCCTCTGGGTGCTGGTCTGGGTGGGCTTTCATTGTAATGGTCATCCTTTTCCCACTCTTGAAAGACAAACAGGAGCACATCAGCATTACAAGTAGAATAAAATTAGGATACAACAGACATATCAGCACATGTTACAGAGTGAAAATGGTACAGGGGTAAATAAGAGATGATCTATTCAGGAAGTGGATGTGCCCAAAGAGAGAGGTGGGTAACTCTGAGGCAATGATGCCACCTTGCTTGACAATCCTCTTGGGCCCACTGGGTTGTTGTGGTGGTGGGGGTGGTGGAGGAGGTGGTGAGTCTTGGTCATGTCCATGTGAGCGCTCTGCTGATCCGTACACTGCCACAGTCAGACTGGTGTACCAGCCACGCAGCACCAGGCCATCCGTGTTCACCTGCACACAAACCCATGCAGTTATTTACCAAAATACTGAAATAATCTCAACTGGATTGTTTAAAGAGTATAAATTTGTTTACCTTTCCACTCGGTCTGAAGACAATGGACTTGTTCTCATCATATTCCAGACTGAAGAGAGAGAAAGCAAGACACAAAAGATTACTACCACAGGGCCACCACTAGAAAACAGTGATAGAATGTCTTATGGGTCTAATTTTTTTTTTTGACAAAAAGCTATTTAAATGCTATAGCGTTTAACAGCTGTCATAAATGCCCTGGATGTATAAACACATGAATACAGAATAATCATTATGTCAAAAAAGCACACTTCATAGGATCATAATGCACTACTGCACCAGTCAGTCTAAAACGCAACACACCACATAACCATAATGTAATAGGTACAACGGTGGTCAAGAACTTTTAATCCTGCATTCTCTGAATATTTTCTGTTGCACTTAATTATCATCTTTATAAAGAAAAAGGGAGTGTTTTCATCCAACATCATTCGATACAAACCTCACCATTACATCTGGAACTGTAATACTAAAAAACAGATCCTCTTACCAAATTTCCTGGCAGAGGTAAAAACTAGAGGGTGTGTCTGTGTGTCTCATGTACAATTTAACTAGTCTTGCACAATAGACACCTCTAAATGCATGCTGTAGTGCATGCCTCTGATATTATGAGGTTAGAAAAAAAAACATTATACATCTACGTATGTCAGTGGGACCTCTAAGTTAATGTCCCTTTCAGTTACTGTGTGGGTGGGGTTGAGTTTCTGGAGAGACCAGTTAGCCAGAAAAGAACAAAGAGACCTGAATATGGGTGGGTGCACAGACACACACCTCTAACCTCTTGCTATGTTGTCAGAAGAGGGCTCAGATGCTATGATGGTTCTACAGGTGAGACAGCTATTTTTATCTTTAGCACTTACAAGACGTGTATAAATACACTACCAGAACAAGACATACAAAGACATGAGGGGGGGGAGAGAGAGAAGGGGAATGAGAGTAAGGAGAGAAGTTGAATGAATACTGAAACAAATCAAGAGGGGAAAGTAGAAAAATTATGACCTGCCAAGTCTGTGGAAAGTAGGGCTGTTGGTTTTGGTGACATTATTGAAGAACAGCTCCAGTTGGAAGGCATGAGGGGATGTCTCCCTGAAGAAACAAACACACAAACACACAGTCCCTCTAATGAGACAGTCAGGACTCATTACATTTATAACCTGAACACATCACTGGTGATGTTTATACATAAACACAGAATAGAGGCCTGATCTGCCCAGGTTGTACACTGTTCTGCATTAAGACCACTCATTTCAATTACATCATAGATTACCAAACAGGCTCAGTGAGAATCAGGACCCTCTCAACATTGGAGATCAGGTATCACTCATTCATTCACACAATGAACCTCTCTGGGTCCTACACATGGCACACATTTACACTTCAGTATCTGCAGCAAAAGAGCACCTCCAGAGGGAACACAGAGTAAGCAATGAGGTAAAGGTTTCCTGCTACACTGTGTGTTCGTGAGTGTACTGTATGTTTAGGTCTTACCCAAATGCTCTGTTGTCAGGTAAACCGCTGTGTGCTTTGATTCCTGGAGGAATGACCCGCACCTCTGTGATCAGAACCCCACAGGGAAACCGCACCACGTCAACGTTGGTTAACTGCAAATTAGTTGGCGATTATTAATAGAAAGATACATATGCTAAAATATTGTTATCTTGTAAGCCCAACCACAATAACACTAATGCTAGATAGCCCCTCAGTACACAAACACGCACAAAAACAGAGAGAGAGAGAGAGAGAGAGAGAGAGAGAGAGCANTACACAAACACGCACAAAAACAGAGAGAGAGAGAGAGAGAGAGAGAGAGAGAGAGCAGACCTGAGAGGTTTGAACTTAATAATGGGCATGCTCAGAGCTGGCTAGCAGGCTAACAAACTTTACATGGGTACAAAAACAAAAAAAAAAACAATTTGTGAGGCTTTATAATTGGGTACATAAACTCTTGTTTATCTGGTTTTTGATACAGTTAACTGGATAACGTGGTAAGCGTGCGTGCAGTGTACTGAAATCTGCAAAATGCACGGTTATCAAAACTACAACACAACTGCTAACATTAGCTAAGCTAACTTGGTTAGCTAGGAAGTTGTCCGTCACTGATCATCATTCTCCAAAGATCATGGATGCTGCTTATTAAAGAGCCTAATGGAGATAGCTCTGAAGCTAGCAGGTAGGAGGATGCTTGTGTTAGAAATGTTACCTCTGCACTCTGATGCTTAAACGTATCTAGAAAAAGAAGCTCCGTTGAAGTATCCCCCGCCATCGTTTTCCTGTTGCTCAAGCTCAGAGGTAAACTTCCGGATTTGGAATACTTCCGGAGCACGCTAGCAGTGCACTCCCCACTTATATACATACCGTACATAAATATATTAATTAATAATTTCTACAATCTGCATATAAATGTAAAATAAATGTTTAATAATTTAATGTTTATGTTGCTTGTGCTCTTTAGCAAAAGATCAGTTAATATGTAAAAGCTTAATTGCACATCAACTATCAAATTAAACAGACCTATAGTCATATAGAATTTGTAAACATTATAGGTTACTGTTACACATCATAAAATCCTTTTTATTATTAAAAAAAAAAGAAAAAAGAATGGAAAAAGCAGGTAAATGTTTTTATGGGGCTTTATAATATGTCTGTGGGAATGAAAGGAGTGACCATTAAGATCCATTTATCTCCATTATTCTGGCTTTAGTTCTGCCAGTAAAAATATCAAAATTATCAAAATATCTAACTCCAATACCCCAAAATCTAAAAAAATGTTATACAAAGGGAATAAAATAGAACATTAATAGCGACAAGATCTCAGATAAATTAGTCTCGATCCGGTTTGATATGTTTTTTAAATAACCTTTAATCGCTCTTTGATTACTTATTCAATTTCCAAAAATGTCAAAGGCCATACAAGGGGATATTTCAAAACTATTTCTTATTAATTATCAAATTATTACACAAAACTCAGTCTCCATAGGCTGCCACGTCCTAATGAGACATCCACCTGAAGCCGGGAGGGGGCAGGTAGGCAGGTCACGTGTTCTCACAGGTAGATGCACTACAAAAACGGGGAACATGCAGCCATTATGCTTCGCGATGGTGACTGCGGGAGGCTTCGCATAAAATTTCACAGAGTTACCGAGCTCACCTGTGCGCTCAGGTGTGAGAGTAAAGGCGGTCATTCCTCTTGGGTCCCGCGTCAGTTTGTTTTCAGGTGTTTGTGTGGTTACGGTTGTTTAGTTTTGTGTAGTATTAGGTTAGTTTTTAGGCTGTTTGTGCTCAGATGTCGGCGCAGGTAGACTACCTGGTGGTGCTGTTCACCGCCACATCTGGAGCGAGTGGAGAGCTGCTGGGATCTGACGAGAAGGAGCTCGTCCAGTTAGTTTGGCAGTTGGTGGATGTAAAGAACAAAAAGGTAAAAATATTTACAAGGAGAATGTTTAATGGCAGAGGCGTCAACGGTAAGTAAACGAGTGTGTATTAGTGAAATAACTCCTATTCGCTCAAACAGCCTAAAATACAATGGTTAATGTTCGTAAACAAAATGGTTAGTGAATTGATTGTATGTACCCTAGGTTTCCTCTCACTCTATGCTGTTACATCTCTGAGATTAATATATCATCTGAAGACAATAAACATTTATAATAGACCATTTTATTCTGTTTCAGGTTGTAAATAATAACAAAGATCATTGTTATAGGCTTCTAAAGTCATAGGCCCAGAGCCTTTGAGTTTCTATTTAGGCTTCCCTTTCTAGACTGACGTGTTTTTTTTTTCTTCTTCTGAACCAGTTGGGCAAGGTGAATGAGCTCCTGATTAAACCTGAGTTCTCAGACCTGACAGAGGACAAAGATGAGGAGGAGGAGGATGTGTTAGAGGAGAGTGTGGAAGAGGAGAATAGACATGAAGCAGATTGTGTCTCTACAGTCACAAACCTTGAGGCTGCTTTAAATCAGGTATTAATCTCCTGAAGACAAAGGAAATATGCATTCTCGGGTTTTATTTCTTGGTATGCTTTGATATGCTGTTGGTAAGGATAGGTTATTACATTATTTATTAAGGTGGATAAATGATAAGTTGACTAATCAATTAGTCAACCAATGGAAAAATAGCCAACAGTTTTAATAATGGATTGATCCTTTTAAGCATTTGTCTAGTAAATATAAAAATATGAAGAATTTGTGAATTTATTGCTATCCTTTTCATATCTCCGTTCAATTGAAAACCTTTGCATTTTTTAGCTTTTATTTGGACAAAACAAGTAACTGAAGACAGCGCTTTAAGTTCAGGGAACTTTTGACTGGCATTGGCAGTTATTTTTGACTTTTTAAGTCTAAATAATTAAATGATAAGAAAAAAATTCTAGTTTAAATAATAATTAAAATAATCATTATAGTTGAAACCCTAATTGATCTGATGACGTGAACATGTGAATCATGGCACAGCCTGATTTCTGTTTTTGAGCCCAGTGATTGGTCAAGACATCATTTAACATCAGTTTTAGGTTTCTCTAAGAACGCTCACCCAACCTTTGGCTCTGTGCTCATTGATGAATAGCCCAGAAAATCAGGTAGAAGTCTGACTTAAATTAAAATGCCATGTGCAGTCATTCATGTCAGTTGATAGGCAGTACTGGTTATATATAGCGGAGGAGATATAAATTAACTGATTTACATAATTAATAAGAGCAAGTATAGAAAAGTAGAAGCCAGTCTTTTCACAATCCTCCAGTAAACTAAAAGACAATAACAGTCGCTGTATATGGGCTGGACCATTTGTTGTCTAAATGTTTTATGCCTGTCATTGCAGTTTCATCTACAATTGACAAATGAAGTGAACAGCACAGACGCAGGTACGTCGGTGTGTTTGTGTACAGATGGGCAGCTCCATATCCGTCAAGTGATCCAGCCTGAGGCTGCGAGCAAGGTGAGTGAGTTGCGTGGATGAATGCCTCACAGCCAGGGCGGATGTTCACTGCTGCAAGAAGCTCCACTGCTCATAGAGCTACAAAGAAATGTGTTATGCCAATACTGTTCTCACATGGTGAAAAATGAGCATCATTTGTGTGCCTGATGATAAACGCCTACACACATACTTGTACACATAAACACAGCTACTTCATGCTGTGGATTGAGATTCTCACACACATCCACACAATGTTGAGAGCTGCAAAGAAACAACTACATGCTGGGTGATTTGAGCAAACAGCAATAAAAAGGCAGCTGTTACCGACAGCTGTGGATGTGACACTGGTTTCACATCCTTCTCCTTTCAGTTAACTAGATTTCTTTTTATTACTGTCAACTGACCGTGTCTCTCGTCCTTTTATAGAACATTCTGGTCCCAGACTGTTTCTACTCTTTCTTTGACCTTCGAAAGGAGTTCAGGAAGCACTTTCCCACATCTGACCTCAAGGTTTTGAATGTGTACGTCATGGCAGAATGTATCCTATAACATGGCACCTGTTTACAATCGCTGTGCTTCTGATTATGTGTACTAGACTGTATGTGTTGAATGTTAAATTCATACTGTCACAGTTTTACCTGTTTTCATCCTTATGTTCAAGCTAAAACACACAGCACACAAATTAGAAGTTCATAAGTTGCAGGGTGTTGGCTGCAAGGCTGGAGGTTTTGAAATGCAAATAGGGAAACAATGGCAGCACCTTACTAAGCGCTCAGTGAAAGAGTGTATGTTTAGCCAACAGGGCAAACCCCACACACACCCACTGAAACAGGAAAACTAACATCTCTCTCTCTCTCTCTCTCTCTCTCTCTCTCTCTCTTCTTTTTTTTAGTATTTTTCTACTCAAAACCCACTTCTTGCTCTCACCTAACTGTAGGACATTTTGGCTGTTCCTTGTTTGCTCTCCTTGACTACTTCAATCTCAGATCTTAGTATACTTGTTGATCTGCCAGCCATGTTGGATCCAGCAGCCATATTGCCCCCAGAAATAGCACTACAGCAGGTCCAGATTATGGCTAGCATTGTCCTTGCCCTGCTTTCTGAGCCTCTATGTGAGTACCATACAGTATATTATAGTCTCAGGATGAATTGTTTTACAAGTAAAGCAGAAAAGTGTGCTGCTTCTAAGAAAACTGCTAAAATGACAATGAAGTAATTGCTCTAATATGTTAATTTGAGAAAAGAAAACTCATGATCTCAAGTTCATTCGATTTGTCTAAAATATGTGACTTAATCTGCATGTCCATAAACAATTACAGTATCTATTGTCGATTAAAAAGTTCAATAATGTGATCCAGTTGTGTTTAAGTAATCATTCACCGATTTCAAAAGTTGATTATCTCATGTTGGAAACCAAACTTCTTTGCTTTCCTGTTACAGGTCACACGTTTTCTAACCCAGAGAGAGTTAGTGAGAAGTTCGAGAGTGGCACTTGGTAGGTAAAGTTTGCTCAAGATAAATATTCTTTTTGTACCAGGCTCTGAAATGAAATCCAAGCCCACTCCTGCTGTGTTAATTTAACTGTGTGTTTCATGTTGTGTATAGCAGTAAGATGGAGAAAGTGTGCGACAACACCGTGATCAGAGCCAGAGGGTTGCCATGGCAGTCATCTGACCAGGACATTGCTCGATTCTTCAGAGGATTAAACATTGCCAAGTATGTGTTGTTGGTCTCTTAAAGTTATTTTCCATAAAAACTATAAGTGAACATCATGCATATTGATAATATTCTGAAACCTGTGCGCTACTCCTCTGTACTTGTGTTGCACAGAGGAGGGGCTGCATTGTGTCTTAATGCTCAGGGGAGGAGGAACGGGGAGGCTCTTGTTCGTTTTGTCAATGAGGAACACAGAGACCTGGCTTTGCAAAGGCATAAACACCATATGGGCAACAGATACATAGAGGTAATAGTCTAAATCCAGTCTGAAGCTAGCCAAATCACCTACATCTACATCTCACCCCATTGATAATGGTATACTTAATTGACTGCTTTGTCTATGTAATGGCAGGTCTACAAAGCAACAGGAGAGGACTTCCTGAAGATAGCAGGAGGTGAGACATTACAATTATCCTACACCCATAAATGTGTCTGCAGCAACCTGGACATAATGTAGTGAAATTCTCACTGAGGTTATGTGTTAATGGTATTCACACATCACATATTGTCAGCTCATAAATAAAAAAAAGTACTTCCTCACATATGTAAATGAGCAAATTAGAATTTTAAATGCATTTTCTAAAATTGTTTTTATGGGGTTCTGTCATCTGCAAACCATACTAAGCATTATACTGAGTCATTTATGAGGGAAAGAAGGAATTTGCAAATTCAGTTTGCATTTATCATCAAGCTTTAGTGTGATCGTCTTCATGCGTTGATGCATTTGTTTTATAATGGTAGCAGGGTCTTCCTGAGTGGCAGGGATTTTGTCAACAATGCACATAGATGGTCACCAACTGATCTGACCTGAATGCTAATGATGTTATTTTTTTTATCTAAGGTTGTTTCAGAAAAAAGAAATGATACACTCTTACATTAATTAGCTGCATAGAGGCATTGAAACAGTACATGCTACTAAAGTTTTTAAAATTTTAAAGTTTTATCTGTTGCTATCATCATAAAGAGGATGACTCAGAATCAGCAACGGTTACGACTATTCTCATCTAATAAGAGACTGCCAAAACAATGCCAGAAAGTCTCCAAAGTATTACAGTGTTGCACTTGTGAAAGGGATATTTATAGTTCTGATTTCTACATTGAAATAATGTATATTTACTGGTGTTTGTGCCAGGTACCTCCAATGAGGCAGCAATGTTCCTGTCCCGTGAGGACCAGATCATAGTGAGGATGCGAGGTCTTCCTTTCACCGCCACATACGACCAGGTGCTTGCCTTCTTTCACTTGGGGGACAGTCTCAAAGAAACATGTCCGGTCAGTGGAGGGAAGGACGGAATCCTATTTGTTCGCTATCCAGATGGCCGTCCTACTGGCGATGCCTTTGTCTTATTTTCCTGTGAGGAACATGCCCAGTGTGCGCTGAAGAAACACAAGGAAATTCTGGGGAAACGATATATTGAGCTCTTCAAAAGTACGGCCGCAGAGGTCCAACAGGTATGTCGAGTTTTTTGTCTAGATGTGGATGTGATGAGCGTATTGCGTTTCTGTATGTGCATTTGCATGTGTTTATTATTTATAACATGTAGAATGTTCAGAATATCTGTTAACTACTGCTGAGTTAAAGTTTGTGGTTTCTATATCCTCTTATTCTCTTTGCTTTTTGATGGAAAAGGAACATTTTTAAGCATTATGTGTTAGAGTAACAGTATGGGAACGCATGTCTTTTCTCAGTTATTTGTAGGAATTGTTACAGGGTTTAAGGGTGGATACCTGCATAACAGGGTGAACAGAGTGTGTATTTGCTGCTGTGTTTCGTGGGTTTCTATTTAATGAAAGGTTTGTTAAACAACTACACACAATACACAATAGTAAAAGATTACCTTTATCCCTTTCTCTCTCTCTCTCTCTCTCTCTCTCTCTCTCTCTCTCTCTCTCTTCTCCCCACTCTCTTTCTTCCTTCCTTCCTATGTTTCTCTTTCTTTCCTTCTCTCACGAGATGAACACCTGTGAACTAATTTTCTTATCTGTGTGGATTGATAAGCTTACAGTGCACATGCATATCTATGCAGAGGCTTTTCCCTGTGGTTTTACATATGACAGACTAAGGAGTTTTATGGATCCTCTCTAGAAATACAAACATGCCGTGTCCTGTTGGCAAGAGGCCAGCTCCTGCCTGACATTGCAACACTCATTTAAACATGATGCAGAATCTTGCACACAAGATGTCTGCTGAACAGTGGCCTGCTGCATGTGTGTCTCAGTGTTTTGCAGTTTATAACTTTTTTGGATTATAAAATAGTTTGTATTGTATGGCTTGGGACTACAAAATGGGTTATTTAAAAAAAAAAAAAAAANTTTAAAAAAAAAAAAAAACGTTTCAGTAGAGGGAGAAAGTAACTCTATGTGTGTGTTTTAGGTGCTGAACCGGTACTCTTCAGCCCCGTTGATCCCTGTGGCCCCTGCCCCTCTGGTGTCAATGCTACCCACAGTGTCTCTTCTGCCCCCTCCTGGTGGTGTGAGGGACTGCCTGAGGCTGAGGGGTCTGCCATACACAGCGAGCATAGAGGACATCCTCACCTTCCTGGGAGAGTTTACAAATGATATCAGACCACATGGCGTCCACATGGTGCTCAACCAGCAGGTACATACACTAACCACACATCTGTACATAATCAAAATCATTGGCACTCCCATGGAAACACATGGTCATATTTCAGGAGTAATTTCTGACTCTTGTCATTATTTATGTTGTGTCTGCTGCTTCTGTTCCCAGGGCCGTCCATCAGGTGACTGTTTCATCCAGATGACCTCAACAGAGCGAGCACTTTTGGCCTCACAGCGACTCCATAAGCAGGTGATGTCCAGCCAGCGTGGGGTCAACAGCCGCTATGTGGAGGTGTTCCCCTGCAGCACTGAGGAGATGGGCCTTGTGCTGATGGGAGGCTCGCTCTCACACACACAAACACACACACATAACCGGAGCAGGAGTGGGACAGGGCTCAGCCCNCTCGCTCTCACACACACAAACACACACACATAACCGGAGCAGGAGTGGGACAGGGCTCAGCCCGCCGCCATGTAAGTCCAGACGTAAGTGCTGCTGGGAGCTGGGGGTGCTTCGGGACTGCAGGGTAGGTGGGCTCCTGCCGTGGAGGCAGAGTTGCTGGGTTTTCTCTAATCTAGATCTGGGAAGATGGCAACATCTGGTCTGAGCAGGAGGAGTCTGAACTGTGTGTGGGAATCTGTGTATGTGTGAACTATTGTTGTATGATCCCTTTGTAATTTGGTGTGATTCTGCCAATGTCTGCATGCAATGAAACCTTTAATGACTCTTAATTGTTTATTCCACACTTAAAAGATTCATCTCTGTTCACATATACTGCTTGAATACAGTAGTTATCGTAGTCATAGTCCTTTTCATTGACATTTCACTACTCAGTTTAAATTTCACTTCCTTACTTAAGTGATTTGTAGTGATCTGAAAGGGTTGGATAAGTGTAAGAAACACAGCTGGAGTCCCAACTAGCCTATGATTGGAATTGGATTGGAAGTGGCTTCCAGATCTCTCATCTTATCAGATTGGTAGAAGTGGTTATGGGACTCGACCTTATCTGTCTCCTGGCCTTCAGTGTACGTCCCTTGTGCTTGTCCAATCAATGACGCTGTGGGAGAGGTGGGCGGAGCTGAACGCTGCTGTGTAGAATTGTGCTGTGTTCTCTATGTTTGTAGTCCTTTGTCATAAATGTGCACTGGTGCACTCCTGTAGCTACTTTTCATTAAGAGACCTCTTGTAAAATGACCAGTATAAGCCTTTTAGTTATTAATGTAATCTCTAATGTTTTTTAAAAATATTTGGAGTGCATAAGTTCTCATGAATGAAAAGGTGATGCACTGGGATTCAAGACCAGTGATCTGTAGGTAGAAATGAGATCATGCTAAGATGATGAGATGATCCTTGTTGAGACAGGAAATATTAATTACTGTATGCAATAAGTGAGAAGGAGTCTCTACTCCACAAACCAAATACTTAAATTGAGTCTTAAAAGCTCTTGCTCCCTCACACATACTCACACTTGACAGGTGCAGAGTATTTGTGGTCATTGTTTGTATGTTTGCATGAGCGCTTCTCTCTGAAACAAACAATGACTTCACAATCTTGACTTTTTGTGCTTCTCTTGCTGTTTGTGTCTTTTTTTAAGTCTCTTGTCTGTCCTTCTTTCTCAACTCCTCAGGTTTATCTCCACCATCCTACTCCTTCACCCCTGCTCCCCCTGTCCTGCCTGCAGAGGCTGCTGCTCTCTATCCTCCCATTGGCCAAGTGCTGCTGACGCCCCGCCCCTTGGCACCAGGACACGCCTACTATCCCGCATCAGCTCAGCTCTACATGAACTACACAGCCTACTACCCGAGGTAAAGACTTCAGCCGCAATCATGTTAAATCTGAGTTTTGTTTAACATTTATGGCTTTCTTCCAGAAATTCCAATTCAGAATTTTAAAAATTCAGCCTATCTTGTTTGAGTAAATATCCTTTAAAATACCTTTAAAAGTTTTTTGACTAAGTTAGGTAAACGTATTTAACTTTTAAAGAACCATACTGGCCACTTTGCATGTTTGATCCTAATATATTCAATTTTCATACACGTAACGTTACTGACAATCATTTCACAAAGCATACTACTGGAACAGTGAATTAAAAATTTTTTCCAACCTTTCAGACTGCCATTAGTTTCAGTTTGTTCTGGTACGCTATTAAAATCAACTTGTTGATACTTGAAACATTCTTGGGATAGGTAATCCATCATTGTGAACAAGACGTATATTCAGGTTTTTTTCACAGTTATGTAATTTTAGTGTTTAAGCGCAATAAAAAATGCAGAGTGAATGTATGTCTTCACCGGGGAATATAGTCTCAAAAGAAGACCTACGTTTATCGAAAAATTTAAACAACCGTGATTTCATAAGGCTGCGTAACTATTAGCAGGTGAAACATGGATTTTTAAGGTGGGTGTATCACTTGAATATTTGATTTTGAAAGATTAAGAGATTTTGCAAAATATCAGGAAAGCTGAAATATGGTTTTATTCTTTGGGAAATGATTGTCAGTAACGTAACATGTATGAAACTTGAATACATTAGGCTTAAAGATGTAAAATGGCTGGTGTGGTCCTTTAACAACACGATTTGTTAGCATTATCTGGGTCTATCAATATTCAGATAATGCTGTGATAATTATCATGATATATTCATTAAATTGGCCACCCAAAATTTCCTAAAGCTCTGCAGCACTGTCACATTAAACTGTCATATTCAGGAGAGTGCTTGCAAATTTACATAATATCTGCACTTAAAATGTATATAATTAATCAGTGTAGCAACCTTGCAAATATGTTTGATAAGGGAGTATCTAGTCCTGAAATAAACTGTTTGCTCTCTAGCTATAATTGATAGATGAACCCAGCAGTCTTACAAAGTCCATGTCTGAAAGGGGCCTTTTGCTTTAAGAAATTAAATTAATATTATTTCAACAATAAAACATTTCCTCTACTCTCACTGAAACTGCAGAAATTACATCTTATAGATATAGATGATCTAGATGAGTCGTTTAAACACACATTTGTGTCCTGCTTATTTGTAGATTAAAACAAAATGTAAAAATTTGTACAACAAAACTGCTGCAAATTCAATCATTTTAAGCCACAACAACGATGAAACGTCATATCACAGATTGGAGGTTTTCTATATTGTGTGTGTGTGTGTGTGTGTGTGTGTGTGAGTGTGAGTGAGTGTGATGTGTAGTGTTGATTTTGTTATTTGTTCTTATCCTGTCAAAATAAGGGTAGACTCCTGTTTAAAGCAAAAAAAGAAGGATGACTCATATATTTTGAAAATGTCAGAAAGTAAGGATGTACTGGGAAAATGTTGTAAGACATACTGGAACATGATGTTCCTATGAGCTGTATGGTACTTTATTTTTGTAATTCTACTGAAGGAATTATAAAAAGAGAGGAAGGATATGTGGTTAATATATTACTAATAGCAAGCTTTAAAAAAAAAAACATTTCAAGGAAATGGAAATGGATCCTATCTACAGAGGACCCACATCAAGAAAGAGTTCAAGAAATATAAACTATACTAAACTATAAACTATAAAAGAAAAAATTGACTCATACTTTGAGACTGCAACAACACAGAGGATAAATGTGATAAATGGGCATTATACAAGACCCAAAACAGCAGCACTGAAAATGGAAAGGACAATTGAACTCAACAAGAAGACTGTCAGAACCATGGATGGACTGTTATAAGTGTTTTTAATTATTGTTATTATTGCTTTTTTGTTAATCCTTAAAGTGGAAAAAGGGACAGACTGCATTATACTGATGTTTGTCTTGGCAAGGAGAAAGGCTGGAACAAGGGTAGTTAATAACTGAACACTGTGGTATCAGAGAACTTGGTAAACATCAGTGACCTCTCTTTCTCTCTGGTCAGCGCTGGCTCACTGAGAAAGCAGGTCAGTTATAGACGGTGACCAAAGTTACTCTCTGTCTTCTGCTTTTTCTGTTCTTTTTTGCTAACGTGCTGTTTTAGAATAAAATAGAATAGAATACAATAGCTTTATTGTCATTATACGTAACATATAACGAAATTACAGGTGCTTCTCCCTTAGTGCATAAGTATAAAGTATAAAAAAGAGTAAAAACAACTTTGTACACATCTATTTAAATTATATTTACACAGCTGAAAAGATAAATATACTTATCAAAGTGTATATCAAAGTATATCAAAAGTGTATATCAAAGTATATCAAAAAAAGTGTATCAAGTATATTTATATATATAGATATAGATGTGTGTATTTCGATATTTACAACAGTAGCAGGGATGGTAGCAGCAATCAATAAGTATTGCACAGAGTAATAAACACCAGGTAGTTAGCAGCAATCAGAATATTAGTTAGCAGCAATCAGAATATATTTCACAGTTTACATGGTACTGATTTAAAGTGGTGAACAAGGTGCCATGGGAACAGTCATTTAGGTTAGTCATTTAGGTTATTTTGTTATATTTTCTGCCTAACAGTCTGCTTATCCCAGTTCTCCTTTCTTTCCCCAGTCCACCTGGCTCTCCCACTGCTGTAGGTTTCTTCCCATCCCCCTCCCCCCTCTCCCCCCTCTCCTCACCAGGAGGGTTGGTGCGCATGCCAGGCCTGACCTACAACAGCAGCGGAGTTAAAGACCTCATTAATGCAGTGCAGGGATACCAGGTAAGAGAAAGCTCTGTACCATGTTCACTTATAACTTGTTTGCAGCTCTAGGCTATGCATGAAAACCCTCTGCACCTTCAGTGTTCGCAAACTTTTCTGTAGGATCCAGTTGCTGTATTCTAATCTCTTGTGGGTGTGTATCACCAGTGTGTTTGCCCCGAGGCTATCAAACTAGTTTATCCTGTCTACTCTCCCTGTTCTGTCAGACTCAGTATTGCTTGCTTAGACTTGAATCAGAGGAACTGAAGTCTTATTTTTACTTAGAAGAGAATTAAAGATCTCAGGCAAATGCTAAATACCTAGGTTTATGTAGAGTTATTGGTAAATTAAGAAACAAAGAATGAGAGTTTTTTTTTCCCATACAGTAAGTCTTAGATCACCCTCATACTAGGGTTTACAGGGTCCATGTGGCCCTAAAGCTAGCATTTCTGATTGCTTGTCTCTCAGCCCCCTGTCTCTGTCCCTCCTCCCCTTACTCACAACACAGTACGCTCCTGAAGATGCTCTCATGCATGCCCACGGGCCTGTGCACACTCATGACCCAGCCAGGACATTGCTTACGCAGCCCAAAGAATGGGTGTGTATTTAAGGTGTCTGAGGCAGGTGGCAGGTAAGGATTGGCTGAAGGCTCAGTGAGGGGCTGTGGACAGTGGTTGTAGCTGCAGTGTGTGTCTGACTGCTCACCAAGGCTTACAGGGCTCAACAGCTCAACACGACAACTGCATTTCCTGTATACGCAAAGAAGTTTCCACTGACCACATGCAACAGCAACAATGGCTGGCCACTGATTTTGTTGGGTTGAGTGGTTAGAGGAAATTTCTTGGATTTAATCATTCCTTGGTCCTTGGATTGACTCTTTTCATTGGGGTACTATTCTCTGAGATGTAGGATTTTGTTTTATAGCGCGCTGCACTCTCAAAAAAAAAAAAAAAANAAAAAAAAAAAAAAAAAAGACAAAATTGTGCGTTTTGGAGAGTACAGTGTTTGTGACGGAGACTGTACTATTTTTTTCCCTTTTAAAAATATACAATTAGTTAACAAAAGGTACACATGGGCTTATGAGAGCTTCAAATATATGAACCAAAAGTTAAGTGGGATGATGTGCACATCCGGCCCAAGCCGGGATCAGGTGCAGGGCTAAAAAGAATATAGCACAAAGAAAAGGTAGACTGCACACTGAATTTAAAGCTCCCAAAGGTTTATTTATGCAACATTTTGACCGACAAGGTCTTCCTCAGGCAAACATACCTGAGGAAGACCTTGCCTGAGGAAGACCTTGCTGGTTGAGATGTTGCACAAATAAACCTTTGGGAGCTTTAAGTTCAGTGTGTGGTCTACCCTGTCTTCGAGCTTCAAATGTACCAGTAATTTTAATTCGATGTTAGTTTTTGTTGTAGAAGTTCTGAGAGTGTGGCTAGTACATTTCTGGGCTTTGCCACTGGCCAAGAAGCCTGATTGCTTAATTGGTGGTGTTGAAGTGTAATAGAGTTATAGATGGGTAGTTACAGGTGTAGTTTTCAGGCGGTTGAGGAGGTGATGGGTAGCATCTGGTGCTGGTTTGCTCTGTGTATGTGCCATTTACACTGAATAATCCCCTTCTCTCTCTCTCTCTCTCTCTCTCTCTCTCTCTCTCTCTCTCTCTCTCNTTACCCCAAACTGCCCTCCTCCATCTAGAGTCCTGTGGAGTCACTTCCTCTCTTGAGCAGCAGTCTGATTGGTCAGTCCAGTGGAGGTGACACTCCTCTAATGTCCATCCCCACTCTCATGACCAAGCCTGGAGGGCAGTACCTTGATCTGACCCTGCTGTAGGGTCATAAACACATATACAAAGGTCATAAGGTCATCTGACAATTTGGCACATGTCAAAGAACTCATAATGTATTGTTAGGTTTTTAAAAATAGTCTTTTAGACGTGTTATTTATATCGTTATAAGAACAGAAATTAATGTATTTTATAACAAATCATTGTGGCCTTAGCCAAAAATAGCAGTTTTGTCTTATATTGCACAGTGTGTATTTTAAAAGCTTTATAGAGATTTTTTTTAAACATGTTATGGTATTATAACCACTATGACATATTTGCTAGCAAAAATAGAGAAGAATAACCTAGTACCAACTGACCCAGATCTTTTCTTCGAGCTTTTCTGTGAAAGTATGTGTGTCAGCGAAAAAGATGAGAATGAGTATTATGCATGTCTGTGCCGATACATTTTAACACTTAATCTGTTTATATAATGCATTTTATTTGTTTATCTACATTTGATACAATACAGTGATTGTATTGGAAGCTTTAGTGCATGAAGAAGTTAGTAGTAAAAACTTTGAAATGTTTACATAATGCCAAATGCAAATGCACTGCTAATCAATAAGACTACTAATGAATATAATAGCAGTATCCTCTTTGAATCACATTATAATGTGGGCTGCTGTCTGAGCATGTCAACCAGTCTGATCGTTGCATTAGACTTCACATAGAAAAATGACACATCTCACACTTTATTAGCCCCTACTTTCCTTTATGTAGCTTATATAGGTAGATTTCCACATTGTTCCAATGTTGTTTTGCCTTTTGCGTTGGACACAAACCTGAAAAGGAAAGTCCCTGTTCATGGTTACATAAATACAGGGAAAACATTTTCCTAGAGGACTCATGTGACAAGCTATCTGCTTACTAAGTGAATCTCAGGAGCCAGAGGTGGTTCCTGACAGGTTTCATTAATTACATATTTTACTCATGGCATTTATCAGTCCCTCACTTTCCTCGTCTTCTTTCCACCAGCTACACTGTCAGGGAATAGAGCAGAAATCCCTTTCCCATATCTATTCTAACTATATCTTTTGTAGATGGAGAGTTGGGGAGGAAAGGAAATGAAGGACACCGCTGACATTCATTTTTTTAATTTAAGACATTTGTGCCCAGCATAGGTCATGTTTTGGCTCCTTGTTACTGTACAGGCATCCTGTGAGGACCCACAGTGGGGCTTTAGCCTCAGAATGCCTCATTGTCACCATGCTGAAAAATAATAAATATAACGTGAAGTTTCTTGGCTTTTTAAGTGTTTGGTTTGGTTTTGAGCTATTTAATTTCATTTTGTTGTGTTGGTGATGCTCCGTCTGTACTGTTGTAGGGTCTGTGAACTGCTGAAGCACAAACAGGTGGAGCTGCTGATGGCAGAATTTGGCTGAAGGCGAAACTGTGGGAACTCCCTCTCACTGTCCTCAGCGATTACCTCTGAGTTTCTCACATACACACACACTATTCCAAAGAAACTATTGTTATTCAGGCACACTAAACACATTATGTGACAGGACAGCTTTTTTTTCAGGAGGTGCAAAAGTGAAGAATAGAGAGTGCAGGAAGGGGGAAGAGAGAGGGAAGGCAGACAAAACACTGTCAGACCCCTTCAGGGCAGATTTGGTATTGTGTAATACTATCTTCTGCACCCCACCCAACTTGATCCCTTTTAAACACATTCTCGTTCTCCCACTCAGTAAAAGCACTCTGCCTCAACCAACATAGCAACACCATTAGTATCTATACAACAAAGCCCAAAATATATGTTTCTCCCTTAAAAATACAATTGCTGCTTTGGAAGGATTTAGTAAAAACATTTTTGTTACAAGGCATTACAGACAATTCAGAAAAAAGTAGAGTTCTCCACTTGTCAAAAAATATGCTTGAAATAGTTTGAAATGTTTAAACTGCTTATTGAAATGTCTCCAGATATGATTTAGAGGAAAGTATATTAAGGCTCATAGGAGCTAATTCAAAAGGATATGGTGACGGATTCAGTCAGAAGGCAGGTATGCTATAATGGATTTGAAAGTAGCTTATTGGCTCACCCACATCTGTATTTCTGGCAAGGCTTTCATGAGGATGTTCTAAAACATTTGACTTGAATGCAGCACATTCCTTTATTTGTGCCATCACCTTTCCTTTTCCACCTGCTTTTAGGAAGATGAATTACCAATCACCGAAGCAGTTCACCAAAGGACAGAACAGAGGTGCTGTTACTGTACATGCTGACTCATTGTGCCTGATAGGTGTGTAGAGGCAGATAAATCAGTAATAACTGCTATAAATGCTTTATAACAACAACATTCCCACAGAGGGTGGGTGAGGCTTGCACACTTATCCACATAAGCATGCAGGGTGAGGCCATTCCACATTCCCGTGTCTGTGCAGGCACCAAAGATGCTGCTATATTTTTATCAAAATGATGATATGACTTTTATTAAGACGAACCGAGGCGCAGGAACAACACAACATATACAGTGCAGCGGCAAACCGTGGTGCCTCAGCTGTGGTTGAGACAAAACAAGGGCTGACAAAGTTGTCAAACAGCAGCTTATCATATAATGTCCAAGAACGTCAGCTTATGAGACAGTTTTGCATTTGTGAATGAGCAACTTTGTGAAGAACACTCAGACTGTCTGTAAAAATAATAAAGTAATCTGTGATCTGATCCTCATGACAAGCTGTTATACAGGTAGACGTGTTCAGCTGCCACAGGAACAGTGACTGTGGATTTGTCTCCTTCTAGTGGGCAGAATGAGACTGCAGCTGACTGCAAAGAAACTGGTCAGACTTGTAGCACAGCACTGTCTTGTCTCTGTCCAAATTCAGTTCACTTTCAGGTCAGGAAGTGGAGTCTTTTGGCATGCCAAAAATTAGATCTGGCATTAGAATAAATATAGGGAAGTAAGCTTTCACAATGCCTGCTCTATTATTAGCATTTAATTACAACTTCTATTTACATTTTGAACAAAATTATTTAAAGGTGAATTCCCTTTCATTTCTGACTTACTTGTAGATACTAATGGCAGCAGCCTGAAGGCCTCCACAGTCACTGTCTGACACACATTTCAACATGGACACAGTGATAAATGTCACACAACTAAACATAACCCTGACACAAATCAGATAAATATCCTGTCTGGTAACATTTATCATGCAGGCAGTGCTAGTCACATCTGTAGCTTGTCTGTATTGTATAAGTTAGCCAGTTATTTGATTCTGTCTCCCTTTTTAAATAGTATATACAGTTTCAGTTATAAAGAATAGTTTAAAATAACAATTAAGCAAATATAACAATTACCTTTATGCAAATATATATTTATAACTGCTGAATCTATTATGTGAATATACAAATGCTGAGTGCAACCATTGACTTTGGGACTTCTGATTCCTGGTCTGCTGAACCTGGCAATGATGTCACAGGGGTCAAGGTTCAAAATCTCAGAGCTCTGTCATCAGGAGCGCCCTTAGTATCTTTTCTCTGTCCATCCTCATTTCGTCTCCGCTACATACAGACACAGAAACACACACATAAACATCATGTCATCACATGCTGAAAAATAAAAGCGTGCTCAACTGGGCCACTTTCAGAATCAGCTGTTAACTCTTGATCCTGTAATTTTTTTTTTTTTTTTTACCAAAATACTGTTTTCAGTTGTTTATAAAGTACAGTATAATGTGGAAAATGTAAACGTGCCCCAGAGAGCAGAATGTAACTGTTACCTGTTGGAATGGGCAGCAAGGTAAGGGACCAGGTGAGGGATGGAGCTGCGGTAGTATGAAGGAGAGAGATGGGGAGAAGGTGAAGGAGAGGGACAGCACGGACTACCCAGCTCCAGTGCTGGCATATTATCCACCTAGAACACACACACACACACACACACACACGCANCTACCCAGCTCCAGTGCTGGCATATTATCCACCTAGAACACACACACACACACACACACACACGCATACACAGCCATGCACACACGCCACAGACATGCACACACATTCTGATGTCTATTTAACAATAAGTAAAATACAGCCCTTAGGGGCGGAATTAATTCCCATCACAAGACGAGTATGTAGTGTGTTAACAAATATGAATTCTTAATGGCTTGCTAATGTGTGTGTGTGTGTGTGTGTGTGTGTGTGTGTGTGTGTTTTAGGGGTTTAATCAACTACTGAAGTCACAAGTCAACACTGAGGTAAGCAGTCGATTAGTCATGAACCTTTGATGATTTTTTTGTTTTTTTTTTTGGTATTGGCATATTTACCGTTTATTTGGTAAAATATCAGTGCTTGTGTAAATTGTTACAGTATTCTTACAATTAATATAAATTCAAATATGTGTATTTCAAAATGTTATTTAAAGCAGCGGCATAAAAGCTGTTTCACTGAATTGCTCTTTGCATATTGTTTGACAACTTAGTAAGAATCAGTAGACGTGTGTGTGTGTGTGTGTGTGTGTGTGTGTGTGTGTGTGTGGTTGTGTGTGTCTGTGTGTGTTACCTGTGGGTATATAGACGGCTGTATCTGTTTGTCCAATGAACTGCTAGAGCCTGACTTTCCTGTACTCTGGGAGGAGATTGCTGCAAGGGCTTCTGGGAGATTATCTTCATCTTCGTGGTTACTGATGACCAATAAATGAAAAAGACACTGAGCGACACAGGACCAGCTGTTTACACCAAACCACTGATCAACATGACATTTCAAAAGACCGAAGACAGAATTACCTTTGCTTCAACAACTCCTTTCAGAGTACCATTTCCTTGTTATAAAACTCAAGTGCCAATTGACAGCATCGGCCTTCAACAGCGATCAAAGGTCACATCAAAGGTCAAATCAAAAGTCATCGGTACTCACAAGCTGAACTGTCTGACCAGTCGTTTTCTGCGGTTGGTGCTCGGGTTGGCTTTGGTCTGTAGCCTCTCTGGCGTTGGGTTGCGCTCTGGCTGATGGGGCGTCTTATCTGTAGTCAGACTGGAAGCAGCCGAGTCTTGTGACGAGCTCTGATACCTGAATACACACACAGTCAGAACATTTAATCCAGTACTGTACTTAAGTTTGAGTTACATGTGTTTTCTACTTTTCTTCCATGCCATTTCAAAGGGAAATACTGGCCTGTCATTGAGGATCTCATTTGATTTCCTTCCTGTGGGTGTTGTTGGAGCTTCCATCTTCATAACATAGGAGAAAATATATGGATAATTAGCTTGCTGTTGCATACAGCACTGTACAATATAAAAGCCTTAGATGGCTGGGAGAAAGTCACATCACTGTGCTTCTTATGTAGAACTGATTTGGTCGGCCACCCAAACAGATTTGCCCCAACGCAAAATTTCCTTCTTTTAAAATCTAACTGGGGAGGAATTTACAAGTGCAGATTGACCAAAAAGTCTGCTAGAATGTAGTCAGTTTGTTTGATGTGTTCCTGCTCCCAGGGCCACTCAGTTCTCAGTCTGTGGGAAAAACGGATGGGACTAGTCACCCTAAAAGCCGCCTCCATCTGGGCCTTGAGGATGTTACACTTGAGGTGATCTGGGAGCATCGCTGGGGAGGCAGGAGGGTGCAGAGACTTTTCTGATAGCTGCTTTTCCTCTCCCTGTCCGGGAAACAGTATCATTGAGGAAACTTTGCATTTCGTAAAACAGGATATGACAATGGTGTTTGGGAATGTGTCTGACCTTGTTGTCCATGTTGATGTGCAGCGACGGCCACGGAGGAGAGTCGCTATCTGACTCCAGAGCCTTGAGCAGAGTCTGAGAGAGCTCCAACTCATCTGCTGGGAAAGGAGGGGCTCGATGTTCTAATACAAACAGAAACACACATCGGCATAGTAATGCTGACTCACGTTCAGCAGTGAAATGTGAAGGAAGAGTCACAAACACACAATGTAAGCGTAGGCACTAACAGCTTTGCAGACTGATTGAGTGTCTGGATACATCACCATGAGACAGAGAGTACTCACTGATTTTGGTGTGTGTGTGGCAGACTGTGTCCTGACTGTGTGTGTGGCGACGGTGGCGGTGATGGATCTTTCCAGAATACAGAGTCTCATTCTCCTCAACGCTGAACTGATGGTCTGAAGCAGGACCGCTCAAAGGGAAACTGAAGATAACACAATCAAAAGTAAACTACAACCAATCATTTTTTTAACTTCAGGACAGATGTTTGTTTTTTTTTATCTTATTAACTAACACCATCCAAGTAAAACTAAAAATGGGCTAAAACTAAAAGACAAATTATTGCCATTGTTGCATTAATAAGCATTTTCTTTATTTGAGAAGGCACTATGGCAACATCTCTAAGACATAATGATTTTCAGTTAACATTAAAAGGCAAATGCAACACACCGACAGCATTACATCGACAAACAACATGTAAACAACTGGTTGATTTAGATTCATAACCTGATACGACATCGGTGTAAAGTTTCATCTTCATTCAATTCCTGCATACTATATGCTGATGATAAAAATGATTGTTGACATTCTGTAAAGCAGCTTATTCCCTAACCCAGCATGTTTGCAGAAGATATCTTTGTATTTCTGCGAAAGAATCACCTCATTCAGCGTATATTACACTGTCTTACATTCAAGGTACTCTGGTTTGAAATCACAAGCATCGCTTTATTTTACTTAAGTGAAAGTAATTTGGTTAATTTAGCCATTGTAAAAAAAAAATTAGCATTTCTTAAGCATTAATCATTTAAATACCAACAATGATTACATCCATGTCCACAAGCAAACCAAGGCACTGGGCAATTAAACCTGTTTTCTGTTTTCCAGCGGTCTTTCTGTCTCTGTGATAAGGCAGTCCTTTAAGAAGGCGGGGAATGAAACACAGGAGGGGATATTACAAATGGGTGATGACTGGGATGACGCTGGTGACAGCAACAACAAATGATGATGAAGATGGTCCCGACGACGATGACGACAACCATCTGTTTCCTTTGAGTCCAACAGGCTGTGTAAGTGTCAGAGTTAAGAGTCCAGGTCAAACAGAGGTCAAAGTGCGGTCATAACCTTGTCCCTGTAAACCACACTGATGGATCCTGGAAAGACGCCACTGGTTCGCTCTGGTACAGGAGGATGACTGGGCTCTGGACTCTCATCCTCCACAGAAGGCCTTAACATGACAGGACGATGCGTGGAGGTAGACACAACAGACAGACAGACAGGCAGATAGAAGGGCAAACACACAGACAAGCACAGACAAATGAGGTTTTCGAGTGACATGAAGTGTGATGAAATACAGACAATACTGAGGGGAAGATGAGCTCAAGAAGAGCAAGCATCTCTAAAGATAGAAATTTGCCCTCCGGTCAATTTGTTCTCAAGGACCCCCTCAGACAGATGGTACGCATATCATCCAGAGGCAATTTCAGAATCATCTACAATCATGTCCTTGACTTTGGGTATTTCTAAACCCTGCTGTTTACTCTGTGGTCAGCCATATGTATCTTGTTGCCGTGGTTTGTTTTACCTGTGAGGTGGTGTGTGTCCAGAGGCCTGCAGGTAAACTGAGGGTGTGAGAGTAGGGTGGGGTGGGTGCCACGGCTCATGGCCAATAGGAATGTTGTGCTGGTACTAGAGGGAAGGAGAAGAGATAGATTGAGAAGATATTACAATAAAATGCTGTCACAAGAGTAAAGTACCTGGTGTGTGTTTATCTGTGTTCATGTAGGAAAATGAGCTAACTCACTGGATGTAGGCTGGGATCAGGACTGGCATGGGCACTAGAAAAGAATGATGATGACATAATCAATAACAGAGCTAATTTTATAAACAAAATTATCTAATTTTATAAATAAATGAGATTAAGTATTTGCTCTCGAACTGCATGATTCAGTCAATATGTTAAGTTATGTCTTTACAACTATAATATTAAGAAAAATACATGGGTGTATTATGGATGTTTGTGGTTGTGTTCCCTCATGTGTGTTTGGTCATTCACCTGATATATGGCGGCTTGGCAGGAGAAATGGCTGCAGACAAAGTGAGAAACAGAAATTAGAGAAATAAGTATTGGAAGAGAAGTTAGGACTGTAAGTTTGCATGTGCCTCTCCATCTGCTTTTCCATTCACATGGATTATGCACCATAAGCCAATATATTAACCTAGACTCTTTATACGGATGTTATTACCATGGACCAATGTATGACTGACTGTAAAATCCCTATTCATTTTTGTATTCCAAAGCTAGCTCACTGTTCTTAAAGGACCATACCACCCATTTTGCATGTTTGAGACTAATATATTCAATTTTTATACACGTAACGTTACTGACAATTATTTCCCAAAGCATACTACTGGAATGGTGAATTAANTTTTTATACACGTAACGTTACTGACAATTATTTCCCAAAGCATACTACTGGAATGGTGAATTAAAAAAAATTTTTTTCCTCCCTTCCAGACTGCCATTGGTTTCAGTTCATTCTGGTACGCTATTAAAATCAACTTGTCGATACTTGAAAGGTTCTTGGGATAGGTAATCCATCATCTTGAACAAGATGTACATTCAGGTTTTTTTCTGAAGTTTTGTAATTTTAGCATTTAAGCGCAATAAAAAGCACAGAGTGAGTGTATGTCTCCACCGGGGAATATAGTCCCAAAAGAAGATCTGCATTTATCAAAAAATTTAAACAACTGTGACTTCATAAGGCTGTGTAATGATTAGCAGGCAAAATATCGATTTTTAAGGTGGGTGTATTGTTTGAATATTTGATTTTGAAATATTAAGAGATTTTGTAAAATATCAGAAAAGCTGAAATATGGTTTTACTCTTTGGGAAATGATTGTCAGTAATGTAACATGTATGAAAACTGAATATATTTTGAATAACATGCAAATAGCCGATGTAGTCCTTTAATCCAACAAATAAAAGGTATACGACCACCAAGACTGGAGTGCAGGATTAAATACAGTCTGCAGTCTGCACTTGATTGATTAGGTGGACATGGAGGCTTGTAAGCCTCTGACTTTACTGTGGCTCACAGAATGTGGTAATTACGGAGGAGTGAGGAGTATTAGTGCAGATGCTGTTGATAAAGTTTCAAACCCAAACAAGTTTTCTAAATCAGCATGGATTAACACTGTGTTAAAGCTGTATGTGACCTTTAATGACAACATGAGTGGGCTGGCTAGGGCCGTGATATGAGTGACCTTTAACAAAAACATGTACTCGCACTTTAAGGCCAACACAGATAGAGGTGTGTTTTTTGTCATGAATGTTTTGTATGACTCACCTTTGCCCAGGGACTGTGTGCGGGAGGGGTATCGCTTGCTTGGCCTCCTCTCAAACGTACCGGCTCTCCTCAGTCTGCCTCCATGAGTGGCCTGATATTCCGTCTTACCACTGAGGCAGACAGACAGCAAGAGATGGACAGACAGATGAAGGTTAAAAGAACAGATTTCATTGTCCTCACAAATATAACTTGAACGTTGCAGCTGCAACCAGTAATACAGCAGCCAGGCTAGAGTCTATTAATTTAATCATGCGGGGTAAAAAAAATAAATAAATAAAATTGNGGGGGGCATCCCTTTCTTTATTAGACAGTACAGTGGAGAGAAAAAGTACAGTGAAATGTGAGGAGAGAGATGGGGAATGAAACACAGCAAAGGTCTAACTGTTTGTTATGTGGTACACACCTTATACCACTGACACGTCACCACACCAAAGGCTTCAAATTTAAGAAGTTGCCTAATGAGCCACAATCAGAATAATGTTCTCATGATGTAGCATTTAACATTTTGGATTAGTCTGACTCATTCAGCAACGTTTGATGCATTTTCATTCAAGGGAAGGGCATTTTTTCAAAAGAAATCAAATGAAATAAAAATGGTAAATCACAGAAAAATAAGAGATAGAGGAACAAATCTTAAACTTAAACTATATAGTGCCCTAAATATTAATACAAATATTAATATTTGATTTATTGATTTGAAACTTCTTACTCTGTTAATATTAATCGGGTATCAAATGCCTGTTTACTTCTATCCTGAAATATTTGTCAAACTTAAAATGTTCAATGTAAATGGTATTGGATGGCTATTATACTGGATTGCATTACACTCTACAGGTGTTTCTGTTATTGTGTGCACCACCTGTATCCACTGACACCAATATAAGATAGACTTTGCGCTAATTTGATTTTGCTATTCTAATAAATAATGGGAAGTGTCCTTCAGCTATGAGATTTTGCTTTGTCCATTTCTGATAATAGCCAAGAAAATAAACAATATGAATGGAATGTCTCAGTCGCCATAGGAACAGACTTGTGTAACCATAGATACACTGTAACCATAGATACAAAGACTCTGATTTATGTGACACACGAGTTCCCATATGTGGATACTCATGCTGCAACTAATAGCTCACATTATTCTTCCCAAATATGTATTTAGAAATACACTGCAATGAGCAGCTTGAGTCCATGTCCATCTGAGCTTTACCTGAATCTGAAGCGGGACCCGAGTCGTGTGAAGTCACTGTGGCTGGCCTTGCCTGTGGTTGGTTGGCGTAGCCGGAAGAAGGCGTGGCTCTCCACGGCACACTTCCACAGGTGTTTACAGCTCTTAGCGCTGTCCAGCTGGAACACAAAGGTATGCTCCTGCTCCCGACCCTTCACAGGCACAGAGAAACCAAATGCTGTGAGCTGTCTCATCGTACCTTGAGTCGCCTGTATGTTAGGATGCATACCTGATCATCGTCCTCCACCACGACCAACGTGAGCCGACTCTTCCTGAAGTCCAGCCGGGTGATCTTGGGCCTACATCACACACCGAGCCACAGAACAAACAACAGAATCATCAGCAGATAATTCATTGGTCTCAGGTGTGAGCGTTACTTAAGGTGGATGGGAAGGTTGGAGATGTGTCTGATATATTTACCAAAAGAAGAGGCCTATTTTGCTTGCACCTTCAAACACTAAAATGCCAGTGGGAGTAAGACCCAGTGCATATTCTCCCCCATCTCTGCCCTGAGGACACAAGCCATTCAGACAATTTAAGACACACACATGATCATTTGTTGTTGTATGAAGAACTCAGTTCACACTTACGCAGTAGCATCACATATAAAGTGATATTTAATGATTGAATTTATATACAGGTATACACACCTTGACAAAGTGCATATCTACTCCATAAAGTTCCAGCCATTTACATTTGTTGAGGAAGAAGATTTCTGCCTGAGTCGGGCTCTTTCCTCTGAGGAAATAAAATGAGACCCTTTGAGTTTTCACAACACAAACATCACTCACTCTGTCATGTCTGCTCTGAGGCTTTGTTGCAGCTTAATCTGAAAAAGAAAAATATCAATAACACCACTTGCTGCATGACCTCGATCCCTGAGGGATTTCTATGCAAAACGGGAGAAACAGCGCTGGCTCTCAGGGAAATACTCTGTGAGTAAACTTGTGACTTGTGACTCCTGACTCTGTCTTGTGTGTAGGAATGACTGTGTGTAATGTGTGTGGGTCTCTGTCCTTGTGTGGCTCATTCAGCTCAGTGAAGAACAGCATGTGTGTGTAATCTAATCCTAGATGGGAGCGATCAGACCATAGCTGGGTTAAACACTGCCTGGATTCAATCAAGACCCTCAAGAGATTAATCCCTTAATCCTTCACACAGAGGCAGTGAGGGACAGTGAGATTTAGAGGCTGTTGTCACTGGAATCACTGGAGCTGAAAGACAGCAGTGGACTGGCTTCCTTTCGTGCTTAATGCCCAGTTTTTTTTGTCCCAGTTCTTTCATCCAGTGAGGAAAGAAACAGTTTAGGTCAAATCTCCAGCCAGTGAGAACCCTCCAGCATGTTGCTTTGACACAGAAATAGTATTACTGCAACTAGCACAGGTGACTAGGAGGAAATGTTGATATGCTCTGGGTTTCAGTGTGTGAGAAGGTTCCATTTTCTGTAACTAGAAATATTCCGGATGACCTAACACCGGATTGTTCATGATAGATTAATAACCTTTAATCCCACCTGAGCTCCAGCCACTTGCTGAAGATATCCGCCTCCATGGCTTCGCTCTGTTTGGGCGTGAAACGAAATTCCGACACCAGCTCAGGAGAATGTTCCAAAGGATCACAGTCTCCTAACTCACCTAGGTATGGATGCAAACACATCCAGCACAGACAGTCACACACGCACACACAAACCAAGACACAATCATTCAGAAATGTGGGCCAACAAAGCCAACATTTCTCAATAAGAGTATAGAGAGCAGGAGAGGTTTCACACTACAATGTTCCAAACACATGGATATAATAATAATGTAATAAAAAGTTTAAAATGCAGCATTGAAGTATTGTTCTGGTGGTTTCACTTGTTTTAGCCTATTAACTACTAATCATATATCCTTTACGTTACTGCCAACCATTTTCCAAAATTTAACTTTTTAGTTAGACTTTCCTACATTTCAGAAAGCCATTGAAGGTTTCTATATGCACTTGCAACTTGACTTGAAACTTCTTTAAATTGGTAATTCATAATAATTGGAGAAATGCACTATATTGCTATTGTGTATTTCTAAATAGCAACTGTTTTGAACTATCACCAAACTTTTTGGTGTGTTTTAAGGGGACGTATTATGCTTTATGTTGTTTTCCCTCATTTGTTTGTGTAGCATAGTAGGAAGTATGTGTTAAACACACACAACATGACACACAACATACTTGTCAGAGTTGCAAAATTTCAGCTTAAAGTCACAAAATGCATCCAATAAGACAAATACAGATCCCAAGCTTTGATTTTGAGTAGTCTTTTACTTCTGCAACATGTTGATGTCATCCGCACTTTGTACTCAGTATTGTCAGTTCAGGCCTGACGCAGCGGGCCAGCACAACAAGCTTTTTCAAAAGACAGGACCTAAAATGGCCTGTTTTCACTTTGTGTGCACAGCAATGCTGCAGCAAGGGAGATCAGAAGCACTTTTTGCACATTAGCAATGAAAATAAGAACACGGAAATCTGTATATGTAATTTCCCTTTAAAAAAGCTCTGACATCATATATTTGAGGTCCTGCTGCTAAAACCTCTCATTCAAGAAACTTCTAAATTCATATTATTCATTTTTTGGGTCAACGTTTGCTTATTGTTTGTCTTTTGGTTTTAGGTTTTTTGGCAACATACAATAGGTCACGAATGAAACTGGTGCAACCAAAGAAAAACATGTCAACTCTCTGGAAAAATAACAACCAAGTGTTTACTAGCAAGATTCAAGCCTCTGCAAGTTGATTTTATAGCACAATGAAATGAGTGTAAACCAGTAGCTTCCTTAAGGTAGAAAATCAAGCTAAAGCTTCAGAAATAGTAAAGCGAAATACATACGATTTGTAGTTAATATGATAAAACCAGCAAAACCATCGTAGGGTCCTTTAAGAGGTCACACTGTTGGAAAATCTCTAAATAAAATGTAAATTGAAATGATTGATATTTTCCTTATGAGAACATGAAGTCTGCTTACTTTGTAAACAATATGCCCCGAGTTCTACTGAAACATCATATGGACATTTCAACCTGACAAGAGGAAAAAAGCGACAACGGTGTGATGAGCACAAATCAAAACCACACATACTGTATCAATATCCCACACATTTGGAGATCTGTATATGTTATCAGGTGTCAGAGAGACATGAATGTGTTTGGATGCCCTCGATTGTGTGTGTGAGTGCATGTCAAGGAGGAGAGGAGCAACCCTTTTCCCAAAATAGGCAACCCTCTGCTGTTCCTGATCTTGAGCTTTATAATAGAGCTGGACTCAGGGGAACTACGGCCCAGATAGAGCAGGAGGAGGGAGACTGTTAACACCTTGTCTATGTGTGTCTGTGTGTATATATACAGTATATGTTTGTGTATGCAGAAGTCCCTCAAACTCTAGACTAGGTGACCTGCATGTACACTCGAACAGGTGTGTATCCCAGGTTTAACATTACATACGTCCCAAACTCCTCACAGATAAAGTGGAAATACAAATAATGTTTGTATGTCTTCAGAGATCAGAGAGCATAGTGTGCATGTGTTTATGTCTGTGTGTATTGTAAGCTAATGTGATTACATGTATAGGTCATATGTGTGTGTCTTAACATGGATAAAGAAACAACTTACTTGCCAGACAGAATATCTTGTCGAAGTTGCAAAACAAACAGATACCTGATGGGGTTTTAAAAGAGAGAGAGAGAGGGAGAGAATGAGAAGCCTAAACTGAATCAGAACATAAATCAGCTGATGTATCACATCAACACACACATCTCTCACACACAATTTGTCTAAAGAAGTCTCTCTCCAATTGGCCCTGATTAGAATCTACCCATAGCAGCAAAGTAATTAGCCTGTCATTCCCTGGACCTCCTCTACACTGGACTCAAGAGAAAACTGAGTGCGAGAGAGAGTGTGTGAGTGTGAGTGTGAATGTGAGTGAGTGTGTATACCTTGTGAATTCCTCACGCAGGTTATTTGGCTCTGAAGAGTAAAATTTCACTCTGAAGAACAGTCTGTATGGAGGACCATCTAAATGAAATAAAGACAGAGAGCAAAGTGAGACAGTAACATCTTAGAGGAAGATAAAAGGATAAAAAGATAATAGATAAAAGGGTAGAAAGAAATTAGAGCAATAATTTATAGAAATTAATTTAATCAAAATCAAATACTCTTGGTATTTAGTTGTTATTCCATCCCACTCTTGTTCATTGGCATATTATTTCCTGTTTCATTTCAACATACGCTAGCTCTTTTAGGACTGATGGGCTGAACTTGACTGGCACACCATCTGCCTCTGCTCCCTCCTTTCTTGTTTCACCTTTCTTTTTCTCCCTGCTGCGCCATTCATCCCCCTGTTACACGCTGGAGAGCAAACAAGGGTATGGCTCCTAATGCACATGCTAATCACCATGTCAACATTTGATAATATGCCACCTGCTCCCCACTTACTTGCTTCCACGTGCACAGACAGTCCACTGCACATTCACACGTGCACATGCGCGTACAAATACGCTTAATTAGAAAAACAGTCTGGGGTTGAACTTACCTCGGATCTGTTTCTTTATAAGTTTGGACATGTCGAGCCAGTGCTGGGAGNCTGGGGTTGAACTTACCTCGGATCTGTTTCTTTATAAGTTTGGACATGTCGAGCCAGTGCTGGGAGAGAAAAGAAAGAGAAGGTGAGAAAGAGTTATCAGCTTCTGGGCTCAGGCTATTGTGGTTGACATAAGGGCTTGTTCAACAGTGTGTGTGTGTGTGTGTGTGTGTGTGTTTGTGTGTGTGTGTGTGTGTGTGTGTGTGTGTGTGTGTGTGCATGCACGCGTACTCACTGAAACTTGGTCTGTGTCCATGAATTGCAATCCAAAGTAATCTGTCTCCACCAGATCAATGTGATACATGATCTGATCGAAGAGCTCCTGTCCTTTGCACTTGCTCTACAACAGAAGCATGAAAAGTGAATTATTTCCAGTGGGACGTAGTATTTATTTTTATCTCCTCTGTTATTTGCATTTACAACCTACCGGTGCTGAGGAGACATAATGTATTCTTATTTTCCTCCGATGAATTGTGTCCTAAAAATGAGTCAGGAGTTTCGGCATTCAGGTGACTGATGGATTTTCTGGTAATTTCACCATGAAAATGAATTAAAAAGCAGAGCTAGTGACCTATCAGGGAAAAAAAAAAAAANGGGAAAAAAAAAAAAAGACCTGGAGTGGGCGTGAATGTGGCTGTGTGAGTGTGTGTGCCTGTGTGTGCTAGTACTGGATCTGGGTCAAAATGAGAAGGACAAGTCCTGAGGGTAAGGCCCTTATTCAGGCCTTTGTCAGTAACACTCACACACACACTAAACATTCACGCACGGACAGTCAGAAACACAAAGAGACACACAAACTCACACACACAAACCATGAACGTGAACCAGTGCACTAGCAACATTATGTCTTAAACACATCTGCTGGACACTTTATAAACAGATGTGTGTTATTGTCCCATATGAAGACCTAACCCAGTTTTGCCCCATAAAAGCACTCTGTGTGTTTGTGGGGTGTGTAGAGGTGTGGAGATGAAAAAAAAGATGACAGCCTTGTACTTTGGATCCTGATAACCTGTCTACACTTTGTGATGAATGTACGAATGTGTGAGTAAAACAGTGGTACTAGAGTGGGACTAGAGGCAGAAATAAAAAAAATCACCCAAATTTTCTTTCTCATTTTGCTACTGGTGCTGTAAAAGCTGTTACATTACTGCACAGACAGCAATAAGAAAAAATGTTTCTATTTGATTAGATGGCAAAAGATGTGAATATTTCAGTGTTTGTCTCTACTTTGTGTTCTGGCTGCATTCATCTTGACATGACAGACTGGCTGATAATAAGCTTTAATAGGAAACTTCATCTGTTCATACACCTGTATCAATGCCTGCGGGAAAACTGAAGACATGAACATGAACAAACCTGTTTCAACACACCTGTGACTCTGCTGCCAGTCTGACAAACCATGTGTCATTTTGTATTGTTTGTTGGAACTGTACCTAGCAGGAACTGTTGCTTTGTGTTATTGCTGTAATCTCCTCCCAGCACGCAAAAGCTTCTCCACCCTGATAGACCACTACACCAGCAGAAGTCTGAGGTGATGCATGCACGCAACAGCTCCGGTGACACACACACCCACAACCTCCATAATGAAAATATCTTACAAGAAGGCACTTACGCACACATCATGCCCACATGCTCATTCTTTAGCCCACCCGCCCATCCCTCACACACACTCGTAGCCCCACAGCAATAAATCAGATCAGGGAATCAGGGNGAGAGAGAGAGAGAGAGAGAGAGAGAGAGAGAGAGAGAGACAGAGAGAGATGAAACACATTAGGAAAATGAAAAGATGTGGAAGGTGGAGAAGGTGGGGAGGATAAGAAAGAGTGAGATGTTAAGCAAGGGAAAAGGCCAGAGAGGGAGTATTAAAGAAGATTAAGAGGGGAGATACCAAGAGGAAGAGAGGCATGATGAGAAAATAGAGAGGGGAGTTGGAAGAGAGAGAGAGAGAGAGAGAGAGAGAGAGAGAGAGAGAGAGAGAGGAAGAGACTGAAAGAGAGCAAACAGGACAGGGCAGCTCCAGGTTTATCTTTGCTTTTCCTGCAGTCAGTGTGGGGAAGTAATGTGATGAATTGGCTGTTCATAACACCATCTGTAGCTGCACTCTCTCTCTCTCTCTCTCTTTCTCTCTCTCTCTCTCTCTCTCTCACACACACACACACACACACACACACACACACACACACACAAAATAGATACTATATGGGCCACTATGATACTACAGGCAGTGTACACTCTTCATGGTGAAACTTTGGTAACTTATCTATGCCACAAAGTCCACATAGACACATATTAGCCTATTTGAGATTTATGTTGTTATTTTGAAGTGTGCAACTGTGAGTAACACTATTGGAGAAATTACAGAAGTGAATGAAAAGTATAATCGGACAGGATACTCACTCTTTTAACTGGAATGTAAAATAAGTTTCCCTTTCAATTCAATCAATTCAGGAGCCCTGCTTAAAAAATTATTGGAAACTTTTGTTATAATAGAGTTTAGGTTCCTCTTTAAACGAAATTGGGTGCAATCTCTCTTCACATTCAGAAGTAATGGAGCTGCAAATAAATTGAGCTTCTATAAACAGGATACACTGTAGTGGAATAACCCTGCGTCTTTTTTTTTTTTCTGCAAGGGACCCCCCTGGAACCCCAATTAGAGCCAGACGAGCCGCACTGTAACACCCGCTGGTCTGGGCTACCTCGTCCTGCTCCAATGGTTTTTTTTTTTTTTGTGTTTACACACTCAGTCGGTCAGTAAACACACAGACCTGCTGTCACAACAGCAGCAGGCTTCAGCACTCACAGGCAAATCCACGTTGACGTCCGAGCCGTCCAGCAGCAAGACGCGGCAGGTGATGGTGGTTCTGGCAGTCCCGGCCGCCGGGATGTGAACGGAGGCTCCCCCAGTCACTACAGCGGGCGCATGGACGACCTGCTGCTGATGGGGCAGGAGAAGGGGGTTCCCAGCCACCCCTGCTCCTCCTCCTCCTCCTCCTCCTTTACCGTCCGGTTCATCCCTCTCTCTTGTCTGCAAACGGCTCCGGGAGCGACGGCTGAACGTCCGGCGCAAAAAACCCATCATCTTCCTGATCCACACAGCAAAGAGGTCCGGAAAACAGGACCGTGCAATAATCGGTGCAGCCGGTGTCCTCCTGCTGTCACAGCCGCCTCCTCCTCCCCGGGGCGAGGANATAATCGGTGCAGCCGGTGTCCTCCTGCTGTCACAGCCGCCTCCTCCTCCCCGGGGCGAGGAGTCACTCAGCAAGCACGGAGGAGACTTCAGGGCTGTCGATCAGTCCTCAAGCTGGATGAGACCCCAGCCGCATACTAATGAAACTGATCCACCGAGGCACCAACCAGTTGATTTCCAATCATTCGCTCCTCCGGACTCCCTCGCGGAAACACAGCCAGCCCTCCTCCCCGTCCTGTCCTTTCCCTGTGCACCTGCCTCCTGCTTGGGTCGTTGTTGCGCACAGAGTCTAAAATTCAGGAGAAACCCCGTCCGACGCCCCGCAGTGGGGACCCCTGAGTCAGACGGACAGGGGAGGGAGGTCACCGTGCGAAGGAGGAAAGTCTGCCACCTTTGGACCGGACCGGCTCCCGGTGACCGTTATTTCTGATCCACACCGGCAAACCGAAACTAGTCTACCTCACAGGTAAAAGTCAGCCCAGCGAAACTGGACAAACAGCATGCTCTGCGCCTGCGTAGAAACACAGCGCAGAACAAACTTCTTTTCCTCCGACTGGCCCCCATCAGTGCAAGTCAACTAGCGCCACCTGTCTGTCATGGATCCGCCTGGACTATAATCCCCATGTGGGGTCCAGAGTGACCCATAGGCGCGTTTAAGGGTATCCAGTAGATCCCCAGGATAAACCACATCACCACTTACCTCTTTATTTATATAATAAATATATCTGCTACCAGAACACCCAGGCTGATATGTAAAATCACTTTTGCACACAGCATGGCAGCAAAGGCATTGCTGTTTAAACCCCACCAGCTTCACGTCTTTTGCAGGCCATGCACATTATAGTCATTATAGTCGGACTATAATGATAGTGTCTTGAAGTTGTGTTTGTCTGAAGCAATTCCATAATCACAATTGTGATCTAATTATATTGAAATCAAAAGAACGTCATGGCACTTCTCCATCTTAATTAAATTTTTTTTACCTATCTCATGCTGAAGTGTGATCTTGCAAATTACAATTTTTTATTATCATTAAACTGTATCCTAGCAACTGATTACTAGTAGTAATTCAAGGCTAATTTTCTGCCTTTTTCATTTTGCTTGTAGTTATTTCCAAAATTTATTAGCTAATTTAGGGTTATTTCAGCCTCTAATTAAATGGGTTGCCAATCCAGCATAGTGATGCCTTCTTTGATTTTACTCATCTTTTTTAATTACAGGTTAGCACAAGAATGGCAGTTCTGATGAGATTTTCTGCAGCTACAATACACACAAAGCTTCACCATTGTGTTCCTAGTGTAAACGTTTTAACAAATGTGGGTTTTGCATATCAGTCTGGTTGTTCTGGATGTGGTTCATCTGAGTGAAATGGCGGGATATTGTAGAACTCTTCTCTCCCATTTAGTGCTCAGTGGTGAATCATTATAAATTCTTAGAAAAAGAAGCCAACTCTGAAATCCTGCGTACTCTTCTCAAGAAAAAAGGACAAGGTTTTGCCAAAATTGAGTACATGAATATCACAGCAAAAATATGGATATATAACATCCTATAACGATATCATAGTAACAAGATAACACAGTGTGGATCTTCACAGAAATATTATAGCCTATTCTACTGTAAAAACATTGGAGGCTTATTTGTGATGCGAACATTGTATCACTAAATGGATGGTAGTTTCATAGCCACTCAGCCGAAGGTTAAATAAGCAGGCCACTCTTTTACATTGTTCACTGAGCAGCTTCATTATGCCAGGTCCAGAGGTGTATAAAGAAGTGGAGTGAAAAGGTTTGTATTACCTAGAACACATGGCTTTACACAATATCTAAATACATGTGTACATTCTAATGTAAATCAATACAACCCTGCAATTAATCATATTTGTGAAGCCTATAATCAGTTTTTGTTGAGAATGTTGAAGAGGAGCAATATTGGTATTATTGTTATATTGAACTGCATTATTTTGAAAAGCATTATATTGAAAAACTTTCTCCATCCCTTTTTTCCACAGGAGGGAGGCAGAATATCAGAAGCACCTATTAATATAATGCAATGCAACACCACAAAATATGGACTCAAAAATGACCATGGTGTCAACAAACACTGAATACTGTAAGATGCACAAACAGGATTAATTGCACTGGATTGTACAGATGTACCTAGTAAACTGCTGAGTGACTTTTAATCAATATGCTAAATGTTCATTATCAGAAGAACTGACCAAGTGGACACATCAGTATAAATCAATGTGTTTATTCTGTGTCTTAATAATTTAAATATGATTGGGAGAACAGTGGGTTTGGTGCTCCTCTGGCAGATTTGGAAAGTGGTACTGCAGCACAGTGACCTTATCTGCTGTAGTGATCTATTCACCTCAGAACACACACACACACACACACACACACACACACTCACAAACTACAGATTATAATGATCCTGACCTGCCACTGTTGTCCGTTCAATCCACTAGCTGGGAGACGTCAGTCTAAGGCACGGCTCTGAAGGCCACATAGCTTAATAAGTAGAGGCATCATTCTCATGTGGCCTCTCTGACAGAACGTAGCAGCTCATACCAGTCTTATATCAGTCTCTATGGAGATGCAGTCTCTACAAGGTTAATGCACTATCAGCAAAAACTAAGCCTGACTAGGTGTAAGACTCATATTCTGACAGTAAATCTAGGCTATTCAGATCACAGATGGTTATGCTCTGAGGCTAGTTTTACTCTCATTATCCAGTCTGTCAAATGGTCCCAAGCCCAGTTTGTGTTGGATTTCTGCAGCACTGTAGGTCACTCTCTCTCTCTCTCTCTCTGGAAGTTGCTTGCTATGAGATGAAGCTTAACTGGTTTGTCAGTTCAGGTCCTGTTCGCAGTTCAGATGTGGGCTATTGTGCTGCAGCTACCTTCACTTTCTCTTTGTAGACCCGCAGTATGGCCTCACAGACAAATTGGAACTGGCACTGAAATAAACAACATACAGAATGTTATTAGTTATTAGACAACAGCACACATGGAGTCCCTCTGTTGTCCTTACCCTGAAAGGAGTAAAAATGCTCTCTGACTGTGTTTGTTACTGTCTGACTCATAGAAGGAAACCTGAGGAAGTTTTCCATCAGCACAAAACATCACACACAAGGAGCATCAGGGTTCTCATTTCAAAATAAGGGTAAAAGCAGTGGTCTAAAGAAGGCTTGTGATTGGAATTCTGCCTGTGTCCCAGCAGCACTAACACTTATCAAAGTAATAAGTAACACTTTTCCTGTCCCTCAACACCTGCACATTGCCGCACAGCAGGGCATCCAACCACAACTTCCTCCAGTGGAACTGCTCAGTAACCAACAGTTCATTAGAGTGGTGGTCAACTTTCTGTGGATAAATAGAGGGAAACTTGACGGAACCCACTGCAGGTCAGGAACTGTGGTGCCAGGCTTCCAAGAGACTTCTGGACATAGAGAATTTGACTCTACAAACATTAATAACCTCTGTTGTTTCAATTGTTGCTGTTCCTTGAATAAGGCCGTGGAATCAAGTTTTAGTCAACATCTAGAAAATCTGTTGGACCTTATGATAATTAAAAGCCTCTGTTATCTATTTTATGATATAGAAAATATCCTATGGAAAAAAAAATCTTTCAATATAAAGAATTAAAACAATTTAATAAGTGAGAGGAGGTACTTTCTGAAAACAGCTGGACATTCACCATGGACAGCACTGTCAGTGACAGAACATACAGTATTTGAGCAGAGCTATACAACATATTCTGTTTCTGTACCGTGGTCTGAACCATCATGGCTCGTTGGTCTCTCAGTGTTTTGACAATGTCCAGCGGGAACACTGGCCGACCCTCACCCAGCAGAGTCAGCGCCGTTTCCATGGTGATTAGAACGCCTGTCCGTCCAATACCAGCACTGAAATTGTAATTTTAAAACAAGCAATCTTAGCAAGTACAGTAGATACAATAACTGTGTGTGAATATGTGCATGTGCATGTGTGTGTGTTACCTGCAGTGTACCATTAGTGGCTCTTCACCTCTTCTCCTCTCCCTGACCGAGCTGATAAACAGCAGGAAGTCAGAAGGGTCATCAGGTACACCGTGGTCCGGCCATGCTACGTACTGCAGGTGTGTGACCACACGCTCCTCGCCCAGCTAAGCATGCACACACAGAAACACACACATCATTAAGAGAGAATATAAAAGCACAACATATCCTTTCAGAAAGCTCTCCACACTGACACTGTTGAACAAAACAGTCGCAATAGTGTAAAAAAAACGAGCAGGTGAGGAGAACACATGAACAGATGAGACTGAGGTTTGAAAATAAAGGGGAACAGCGGGATGCAAACAGAAAACAGGTAGGGTGTGTCACACAAAGGAAAAGACCAGATTTGAAAAAACTGAAGGAGGGGAGGAGAATCTGTGAGTTTAGACATTATAATGGGCATGTGGCCTGGGACTCCATGCAGGGATTAACTCGCTCAGCCAGAGGAACAGATGGGCCCACACAGCAGTATGTGTGTATGCATACTTCATTGCCTCCTTGAGCATTATGTTTATTTATTTACCTGTTCAAGCCTGTGGAAGCTAATGTAGAAAACAGCTTCTTAAATCTGATAATCTGCCATACACATCTTTCAGACTCGCATAGAAACTAGAAAAAAACGAAACACCAGCACCACACCTGAACACCCACAAAACCTTCACTTTACACACACAAATGCACTTGCCCACCCACGCACAAACCAACCCACGCGCTCGCCAAGCCACCCACACGGACGTATATGTTGGCTGTAGGTAGTCTGCTCCAGAGTGGCTGCTGCTGGTGGTGAGTCGGTTATGTGGCATATGGCAGAAACACAGTACATGCCACTGGTAACATAAAAACAGTAAAGCTTCATGTTGTGTGTCTCTGGCTTTGTGTCGCTCATGTTTCATGCTGTTATGAAGCAGGTGTGAGTTTAGTGTCGGGCTGCGAGGCTTCTACTATACCTTTGTGTGGGTCACAGTGAAATGGCGCGTGACGTAGGCCACGTTACACTCCTCTGAGTGACACTTCACCTGCAAGTGCCCATAATTCTTCACTTCCGGTGGATGCGGCCAATACTGGTGGCACTTTGTCTGCAAGTTTATGACATCATCAACAAATTACATTACTTTTGACATGAGTCATCAGTCAGGATGAAATGTATTACTCGTGTTACACCAGGTGCTCTCTGCTCTCTTTGAAATCAAAAAAGCAGCATGGTTCCTCTCAACTAAACTGAGGAACAAAGGGAATTCATCAGTAGCAGGAAGTGAACTAATCTGTGGATGTGTGTGCTTCTATACATGTGTCTGCAATCCCGAAGTAGAGAGAAACATGAGGCACTTGATGAAAATAAGGAAAATGATCAATTAATGGCGCATCCGGTTACCAAGCAACAGGCAGAAGAGACAGCTTCATTCAACAGGACCTTGATACCTTTCTGCATCTGTCTTTGTGTGGATGTGTCTACACCCCCAAATAATTTATCTCCCTGGAATCATTTTACACAATATTAACTATTCACTAGCCTGTGAAGCGCTACAATTATTCACAACTGTGCCAGTTGATAATTTTTGTGTATAAAAACCACCACCTCTGAATCTGGGTAATTACAGTAATCACAGATCTAATAAAACATGAAATAGTATTTAATAATCTGTTAATAGTACTGCTTCGACATTACTGTGTAATTACTGTGTTACGGAATCACAGATATTGAGCTGTGTACTTTTTAGTGTTTTACAGGCTGTTTACTTGTTTCCCTTCCTGGTAAATAAGGCTGTTTATAGTATGTATACCCTTCCCCTCTCTGTGAGAGTTGTAAGCATGATGATGGTGTGTGTCTGTTGCTCCCAAACACTCTGCCAAAAGTGAGTGCAGGTCTGTGGCAATGGACCCTGAGCCGCAACATAACGTAAACATACACCAGACACTGGGGGCGCCACCTAAGAAACAGACAAGCAGACACAGACAGACACACACATCACACAGAGGGTGAATTCACATAAAATGTCAGACAAAGACAAGACGCACACACTCGTATCACATCCATATGGGTGACGCAGACCGTAATGTGACTGGCATTGATGAAGTCCTCCGGGCCCTGAAGCACCACTCTGGTAGCATCATCTGAAAGGAAAGCAGGGTGAGGGTCAGCAGAGCCAACAACGCACCACAGGCTATGCCAGTTAAGTTTCACCAGGCATCAATATGTTGAGTTCTGGATCAAGGTTAGATGAGGTTAGACAAGCTGAAGGTGGGAAAAAAAATCAGGAGAAAGCACAGGGTGGAGAGTACTGTAAACAACAGTACTTACAGGGTAAAACATCTTTATAGCGATTCTTGTCCATGTTTTCAGGGAGCCGAGCACAGCTTAGCGAGAGGCCGGGTTTCCTCCTGTATAAATTCTGAAGGCATAAACACACAAAGACACACATACACAAATGCACATAAACACATGCAAAAACATACACAAACAGAAGCTACAAATTCCAGGTCAGGCACGCCATCTTTGTTACAGACTCTCAGGAAGCCAGTACAGTTTAGCAGATTAGGGCCAATATCTATCTCCAGAAACGAGCACTTAAAAAACTTATTATGGGCTCCAAATAAGCGAGTGGGTCAAACTTAACCCTGCGAGTGGGTCAAACTTAATCCTGCTTAAAAGAAAGATTTTTTTTTTAATGTAAAATATTAACTACCCCTTCTGTTTAGCTCCCATCCGCATCTTAAATACCTCAAAGTGGAAACAGAGCGTGCCAGACTGTATTCCTCTCTCCAGTTGTCTCATTGACTCCTCTAGTGTCTTGACCTGCTGTGACTGGACAGGTGATGGTGGCTTGTCTCCCTGTGATTGGCCAGTGAGTGACAGGGCGGGAGGAAACTGCAGCAGGGGTGCCACCTGCTGCAGTTTCATTGTATTCCGCCCAGGACCTGAAATACAATGATGCTCAAGGCTATAATCTATATAGAAACATGACATAGAATGCACAAACTCAGATCACATGCTCGTTTTCATGCAGTCACTCTTTCAGCAGTTCTCTCTATCACCTCTGACACACACACACACACACCTTTACGTCTGATAAGCAAAGCCAGCTCTCTGGAGTGCGATTCTCGGCTGGCTCGTATGAACATGACAACTTGGTCGTGTGTGTGTTCAGAAATGTCTCGACCGTTGATGAGGACCACCAGGTCTCCCTCCAGCAGTTTGGGCTCACATTGACCTGCCTACAAACAATATGGTCATTTAAAAGTGGATCATCACTCCAACCATCCATCATCCAGTCCATCTGGCTCAATATCGGTCTGTCAGTCAATGTGACCATCAGACCATGTACCCATCCATCAATCCATCCAGATAGCGTTTACATTTGATCACAAACATGAATACACCAGACCATCAAAAAACAAACACATCAAAGTCAGGTGTCTTACCGGGGAGTCAGGCTTTACATGGGATATGGCTAGAGGCATCTTCTGATCCACCCCACCCTAGGAGGCATTAGGAAGCATGAAATGGAGCAAGAGTGCAGAAGAGTCAACACAGACATAATGTGTGTGAATCAGATGAAAACCTTGCGTTCTCTCTCTCTCTCTCTCTCTCTCTCTCTCTCTCTGTGAGTGACAGAGAAATGCATGAAAAACTCACTTTAACATTGAAGCCAAACTTGCCCTCGTGATCTGGGGCAATACGTATTAGCAGCAAGTCACCGTCGCCAAGAGCACCCTGCAGAGACAAATACTCATCAGTTACATGTATGCATGCATGTTCTCACTCACTTACTTAGAGATGATTACTACCTTGTCATAGTAGTGTGAGCTGGGATCACCATCTTCCTCTCCTGTGCTGATGTCGTCAATTTGTGACAAAGCCTCTTCCTGCCCTTGTGTGACAGAGAGCCTGACAGAGACAAAACAAAAGATTACTGGATGACTTAGACATATACGTATAATACTCACTATGATTGTCTCTTAATCTATTCTTACATAGCTAACAGACAGTAAATGCTTTGGCAACACAAATCATGCCAATGAGAGAGAGTGAGAGAGAGAGAGAGANAGAGAGAGAGAGAGAGAGAGAGAGAGAGAGAGACTCAGAAGCAAATAGACAACAATTCCTTCTGATACTAACTGATGTGATGAAGCATCTCCCTCACTGTCCTTGTTGCTGCTGACAGAAGCCCTGTACGTGTAGAAGACATCTTCCCCCTCTGACATGTCTTTCAGATCATTGGTCAGCTCCACAGAGGATGGACGGGGCTTACGGATGCCGTGTCGAACTCGAGGACTTCGCCTGGCAGTTGCACCAAACAAAACGGGCAAGTTCAAGGTTTTGGACCAAACTGAGACAAAGAGAGTGAATGTGATGGTCTCTTCATAGCTGTAATTGCGAGTCGTACCAGTTTGGCGTGCTTGGAGGGGATCTGGAGGGTAGACTCTTCGTTTCCAGATACTCTGATGACACCGACCTCTGTAGGACTGGATTCCACACCATCCCTCCCACCACACGGCGGCACACTGGACCACTGCAGATTATGACGAGAAAGAGAGAGAAAAGTTCAGTGTTTTAGTAAGTTATGTGTATAAATGTATATGTGTTTGCTCACCTCTCCGTTTTACTGTTGCCCAGGCCCAGGTGCTGTGTTATCAGCTTGCTATAGGACTGAACTGTGCTGTGGTTGTGTTTGGGGCTCCTGGCAGTCCGGTTGGAGCTGAAGAAGAAGTGATGATCCACACAGGATTTCCACAGGTTCTTGCAGGTCTTGGGGCAGGGCAGAACTAGAGACACCACACAGTCCTGCGTCTCTCCCTGCAACATTTGGCAAGTATTTTTTTTGCTTTTTTTTCAGGAATGTTGGATGACTAATGATATTATCTTTGTAATGCAAATCTAACATTCAATATCACACCACCTCTGCTGTACACCTTAAAGGACCACACCAGTGATTTTGCATGTTTGAGCCCAATAAACATAACCTGTATCATTACATTACTGCCAACCATTTTCCAAGAAATAATACAGGCAGCAGTAAATATGGGAATTGTTTTTCCTACCTTCCAGACTGCAATTGGTTTCATTTCATTCCAGCATAAAAATCAACTTGTAGAGACTTGAAACATGCTTGAGATAGGTAATCCATCACAGCTAACAAAATGACAATTTTTTTTTGTCAAAGTTGCTTAATTTAACCAATCCAGCACAGAGCTACATAGGAGAAAATGTGTGTCTCAGCCAGGGAATATAGTCCCAGCAGATGCTGCTGTTACTGTGAAATTAAAACAATCAAGCCTTCTACAATCATGCATAGGTGTTAGCAAAGGAAACATTGAATTTTATTCCTTTAGCCTGCTCTGGTTGCAGTTGTTTCCAGCAGAAAACAGCATATTTTTATATTTTTATGAATAATGTGTCATAGTCATACATAGAAACAAGCAGAGTAAACCTGAAGAATTACGACTAAATCTTTCATTGAATGTCATACTAAAGTATGAGTGAACCATTTACATATGGAGCTGCTATTTTTGGAATTATTTTTTCAAGAAAGTTCAATTGTTTTACAAATAATATCACAGTTTAACATAGAAACAAAAGACAGTTTCAAAAATGTACTAGGTAAGTGTTATATAAGAAATGGAAACAATTTTTATACTAACAACAAGAAATGTCAGAGGGACTCACATGTTTGCGTTTCAGATGTATAAGAAAGCGTTTCCTCTTAAATGAAATCTTGATGATGTTCCCCCTGCATAGGAAGAAGATAACTGAATGAAGGCTCAGAAAATACAGGAATAACCCATCTAATCAATGACATCATCACTTACCAGGGGAAGAAACTGGAGCAAATCATATTGCAGAATACTGCCACGCCACTTGAAGCCAAACCCACCATCAGAGGGGTATTGTTGGGGTCCTGAGACAGTTGAAGGGGGCAGGAGAGATAAGTGGCAAAAAAAAAAGGAAGAAGAAGAAGAAGTTAAAGAAGAACAGAGACATTAAAGGACCATACTTTTGCATATTTGAGCCTAATATATTCAATTTTCATACATCTTATGTTACTGACAACCATTTCCCAAAGGATAAAACCGTATTTCAGCTTTTCTGATATTTTGCAAAATCTCTTGCACACCACACCATTGTATTTCCAAGAGACACAAAGTTGGAAGATAATGCTAAAACCATGAAGCGTGTTGTTCCTGGATGTGAAAATTCTTACAGCTGTTACAATTTGGAACAACTGCATTTTCATACGTTTCCTACTAACTTCGAACAGCGCAGGCTATAGCTAACTGCAATCCAACATCCAGAGTATGGCGTCAGTACACCGGTGGCTATAATACAGTTCTTACGAGTTTGTAGTGATCATGTCACCGTTCAGATCACTCTGCGCTTTTTATTGCACTTAAACGCTAAAATTACGTAACTTTGAAAAAAAAACAACCAATTTGATTTTAATAGCATACCAGAATGAAACCAACAGCGGTCTAGAAGGTAGGAAAAAAAAAAAATTAATTCACTGTATGCTTTGGGAAATGATTGTCAATAATGTTATGTGTATTAAAATTGAATATATTAGGCTCAAACATGCAAAATGGCTGGTATGGTCCTTTAAATAAAACTTCAGTCAAGACAAGCAGACTACCATGGCAACATGCAACTCCACTCCATACAGCTCCAGTGTCCGTGCTGTGTTGAGGAAACACAGTTCTGCATCGCTCTGCTTCAGCCCCCTAAGAACACACGAACACACGCACATACACAACCACAGCGTTTAAAGTACAAGAACTTCACTTCAGCGAAGTCTCCAAATAGTAAATAAATGGGATGATCTGTCTTCTTCTACATTACTTGTGCTGTGGGTGCAGATCTTCCACTTTGTATAGGAAGTCTTCATCCTGCTCAGGGAGGAAGTGGCACTTTGACAGATAACCAGGGAGCTGGGATGGGCAGTGATCCCCCAGCTCCGCTACACGTGATAGAAAGAGACAGTGAGTAGCCACACATAACCGGTGCTGCATATCCAGACACACCAGCTATCTGAGCGCTATAGCTGTCAGCTGAGAGCATCCTCGACAGGAATAATTACTCACACAGTTATAATTAAGTCATTAATCACTTGTTTGTCTACAAAGAGGTGGGAAGCTGACTTACACTGCACGGCGTAAGAGGCGAGCACTACAGCTGCACTCAGTGGGCACTGCAACCTGTAATCACACTGTCGTTACACACACTGTCACAGCTTTACGTAAACTCGCACAAGGAGATAGGTGGCTTTGTGTGTGTTTTGGTGTGTATGAATGTGTTCCCATATTCTACTAACCTCCCCTCTCTGATGTCACTCCTAATCTGGAGGAAGTACAGGTGCCTGCAGAAACGCGACAAGAGGAACTTCAAAAGCACAGTGTCTGAGTCCTGCAGAAATACTGAAATACTAAACATTTCTTCTCTCATTTCTGGCTGACACTGTATACCAAAAACTGGAATGTCATTCTTTGGCCTGGTGGTAAGCTAACCAACAGCTGAAGTTAACTAAGCCTCAATTAATACAAATTCTTTCTTTTTTTTCATAATTCTTGTGAAAACTACTTTTCTGTGATACGCAGCTATTCCAGAACAGTAACTAGTGATAGTAGAAAGGCATTTCCACTCACCTTGTTTGTTCATGTTGCAGAGAGTTGGGATCAGAGATGAAGAAACGTATTCTGAAGTTCAGATAAAAGGGAGATACAAGACCTGCAAAGAGATGTCATCTAATCAAATATGGCGTACACAACAGCCTACATATTCTTTCCTACACTTATCAATTAGAAATGTATTAAAAACAAATTTATTAAAATACCAATTGACATTAGGAAATTAAAAAATGTGAAAGTGGTAACGACTGCAATATATCTGCAGCCAGAACAAATCAGACACCTTTTATCTGCTTCTTCAACGGTTTCTCAGGCTCCAACCATCTCTGAAAGGAAAAGAAACACAAGGTCAAACTGGGATTAAAAAGAATTTACATAAGTACAGTATACTCTGTTATTATCTTTATCCATCAGCATCCACTGAGTGCAATATATTATTATCTTAACTGTGCAGGAGAAGAACATGCCACTCACAGGAGAGTGTATGTTGGTTGTGATGGAAACAATGGCTGTGCTGGATTCTCTGATCTGCAGACTGAAGAGTTGCCTCTCCTGCAGGCCCAGGTGGTCACATACCAGATCCAACAGAACCACACCTTCATCCTGCTTCTGAAAGAGGGAAACAAACAACACCAAATCAATGCCAATCACAGTGTAAAACTTTGTGTGTCATTCGACAGCTGCTTATTTGTACATGTAAAAATACAAGAGGTGTTTCTAACATTAAATCATTCACCTAGTAAAAATAACAATCATTTGATGGATGCTCTCCAGTTTTGTATCATTGTAAATTGAATTTCTTTATTTGTTAAACTGTTGTTCAGACAAAATTGAGCAATTTGAAAATGTTACCTTGGACTCTGGAAATTTCTGGTGGACATTTTGTCACTATTTTTTAACTGTAGATTGATTAAACAATTATAGATTTTGATCCGTAATGATAATCATCATCAGTTGCAGCTCTGCTTTATTGCTTACTTGAGAATCACAGGAGCCAAATAAACAGCAAAATCCCCACACACACATTACACCAACAGCACTTTCCTTGGTTTCATCACTCACATAAAGATGCTGCACAGCTACTGTCCTAGAAAGCAGTGTTGCGGCTTCCTTTCTGCATGTGTGTATGCAAGTGTGTGTATGCGGATCTAAAGCTGTGAATGACATGACATGCTGATGATGTAAAAATCTCTCAACCATGAAAAGGACTGTATGCTGCAGAAGGTGAGCGAGTCCTTCAAACCAAGGTCATAGTTATGAGAAAGAGAGACGGATCAATGAGAAAAGGAAAGAAGAGAAAGAAGAGTCTATCCCTGTATCATGCATTGACGCTACAATCGTTACACGGTACAGAGACAGATAGAAGCAACATATGATCTACTCAACACAAGACAGGGAAGTGTGTGCGTGTGTGTGTGTGTTTCTGTGTTACACACATTGACTTTGAAGGTCTGGATGGTGCCGTCCAGCAGCTGAACTAGGCAGAGCAGGTCCGGTTTTGGCATGTCTGTTACCACGGTAACTCTGCCTCCCTCTCAAGACAAACACCCTGCCTTTAGTTCGTCACTGAGTGGGGACCTGGAAACGTACATACACACAAATACACACAAAACCACAGTGTCAGATGTTTCCAAGCTGTTGTCTTGTAATGAAAGCAACTCCCTGAGGATGATGTCGTGCTGTGAGTAATATATGTACTGGATGGAGTAACAGGCTGCAGTGAGTAATTCACCGTGAATGCGACGGAGTAAATGTGTGTGTGTGTGTGTGTGTGTGTTTGTGTAATTCCTTATTATTTGGCCTGGGTCTGAACATGTCCTTTCTCTCTCTCTCCCTCTCTTTCTCTCTCTCCCTGCTCTCCCTGTGTGTCTCCTTGCCTTTTGCAGGCAGCTGAATGATAAGAATGTTAAATATTCTCTGGGTTGACCACGCCCATCTACAGCGCTAACAGCAGATCTCAGAGCAGCTACTGGGAGCAATGCTTGCAGCTTGAACACAAACAGACAGACATGCATGCATGCACACACTCAAAGCCAATGAGTTACCCGGGACATGAGAACAGATGTGTGTATGCATGTGTGTGGGTCAGTGTGTGTGTAGGTCAGCACCCAAAAGCGCGTGTACGTACATGTGTCCTGCCTTGGTTTCCAGGTGAACAATTAATGGATCCAGGCTGACTTCTCACACGCTTTCTGAAAAGACAGAGTGTTTGGAGTTAATGTTTGAACATGGTGACACACTCAGAATATATTACACAGAGCTGCTGCTTCTGTGATGACTTGTTCTTTTCCATAAGGGCTCTAATGAATTTACAAGTTAATGTTACTTTTGAAAGTAGAATCTTCATGTAAACTATGACTTCACTGAATGTTTTGCATAAAGCTTCTGTTACTGTTATGTTAAGGCTTTTCCAACCATAAAATAGATAGATAGATAGATAGATAAACTAAAATGGAGATTGGATAAAATGGAGCTACAGATGAAGCCACTAAAGTGCTGCTATCACATTACTAGAACTTTAATGCTAAAGGCTAATGCACAGGTTAAAGATAAAACACCTAGCTAGCACAGAGCTCATACCTAAAGCTTCTTCTGGCTGGCTGACCAAAGGTACATACACAGAGGAATAAACATGGCCTGTCTCAAAGTGTGAGGCCCTTATTTATGATAGCTGGCTGTCGATAATGAACTCTGCTGTGACCTGGCTGTACTTTGAGCCACAGTGCAAACAAGGAACCTGTTGACAACCTGAAATTATCTACAGCTACACCCAGAAGGAGGAACGCACCATTTGCAAACTTTCCTTCAGTGCCGATACTAGCAGCAACTTAGCTAAGTGGGTGTTTGTTTTGAGAAGGAAAAAAAAGCTTAAAAAAGACTTTACTACCGTCACAAATGCAGCATTATCCTCCGAGTCGACCTGCTGCTGTCCGGGTTGAAAACCTCGGGACGGAGTGAGTCAGACCAGGTTATGGTTAGGTAAATAACCGGGACAAGTTTCTCATCTCTAGCTGCCTGATTCCACGCGGCCCCGCCTCTTCCCTGCGCGTCCCAAACGCTTGGCTGATCAGGGTGCGCGCTCCCGCCGAGGCGCGCGTGACAAGTGGTTTCCAAACTTTTTCAAGTCAAAATAAGCCAACCAAGAACCATGAAATAATAGTAATACTAATACACAAACGAATTACAGTGGTAACAGTATGGTTAAGTATATTTATTGTTTGTTTGTTTGTTTGTTTATTGTTAGTTTGACTGTCCGTCATTTTTACTGTTTACTGTTTTATTTTATACTATTTCATTTTACATTCATTTTACATTATACTTTTTCTTTTATTTAGTTTAATATAGTTAGAATACCACCAGCTGTGATTTCTTTCTTTCTTTCTTTCTTTCTTTCTTTCTTTCTTTCTTTCTTTCTTTTAAATTTAGGTCTGTATAGAAGGAGCCACTGACTGACAATCACAGCAGGGACAGTGAAACCTAAAATGTTTAATGATAATAATGATGACAAAACAGATAAGAATGGTTAAAATATTAGACAGTAATAGACTTTTTTTTCACTTTCAGTGATTCCAGTAGCCTAATGTAAAGAGAAGCGTACTGAATGGCGGTCTGACTCACAGAATGATCCATCCAGAAGTCAGTTTAACCTGCATGAAAATGTGAAATTATCAAACCAACATTCAGCTTCAAATCAGGCAAAACCATTAGGGATTGTTATTGGGCTTTTTCTGGTGCTGCACTGATGTGTGTGGGATAGAGTGGGCTACTACATGACAACAAGCTGATGCCATCTTTCTCTTAAAAGATTTTTTTTTTTTTTTTTTNTTTTTTTTTTTTTTTTTTAAGAAAGATAAGGTGCCCGACTGTTTCCAGCAATTTCTTTGGTTTGATGTCGCCATCTACAGGACATATGAAATGCTGCCGCTGTTGTGTGTGTGTGTGTGTGTGTGTGTGTGTGTGTGTGTGTGATGGGAAAATCATAATAGTTATTAATAATAGCTATTGTAAAATTAGCACTTTTATTAAAATACACTCCAGTACTAATCAAGATCTCTAAATGGGTTATTGTTCCCATTATTCCTACAAACCATGTATAACAAAAATGTTTTTTTTTTTTATTGCACTCATCTTATTGTTAGAGACAATCAACCACCATATGTATCTAAATGAACCCATCAAACCCATCAAACCAGATTGCTGTGAGACAAAATTTCCAAGGTCTTCATCTGTCTGTGGTTTACAAGATGACCACATTTCTGACTGTATGGTGACAAGCAACCAGGAGATGGAGTCATAGCAGGTAGTTTTCCTCTTTAAGGGTTTGCTGTCTGTGGTCAGGTAGCTCTCATCAGGCTTGAAAAAAAAAAGAAAACTAGCAGGTACTAGTCATTGCTCATCTCAGGTTATTGGTGAGTAAGATTTGTGAGTCAAGTGGCACCTTTCAGTTTGGCTGGGAGTGTGCGTTGTGTGCTGTGAGGGTGGTTTTAATAATTACGTTATTACATTAAATAAAATTGTAAAAACTGGTTAAAATAACTCTTTAAAAAGAAACAACTAACCTCTGGCAGTTATTCTCTTGTCTTTTAAAATAGGTGATTATGATTACTCTGAACTAGGACAAAGATTACACGTGCTCGAATACTGCCTCCTTCTGGATGGACTTTAAAATTGGACAAGACAAAAAAAGATTTGTTGTCGCACTTCACCTAATAATATGTGATGTATTATAATGTGTGAGTTTATCTTTTACTGCATTCACCATTGTATTACAGGGTGAGATAACAGTAATGTTATTTTTTATCTTCTACTCATGTGCTATTCTTGTTATCTCAATGTTAGACCAGGATTGAGATTTGTAAAGGGTTAAATGGAAAGAATTGAGTTTGGTATTGGTTGTTTTGTTTTTTGTTTTTTTTGTTTGTTTGTTTTTTTTTTTTTGCTGAATGGGAACATTCAGGAAAAAACAGATCTCTGTATATTATGTTAAATTTATCTTTATACAATTCTCTCTCATTTAAAAAAAAAAGTATGACATTAGATTAGTACTTGATTGAGGTAATGAAGGATGAAGTTTGGCGCATGGAGACTATTGGAAATCGAGGCCAGAGGTCACCAGGGGCTTGAGGTGTTATAATGATATTCTGCAGGTATACAATTTGAATTAGGCCCAACTTTAAAAAAAGGTCTTCCTGGTCATCCTGATACTAGTGCAAAGAACCTCTCTTGTCCAGTGGGGTTGGTTGATTTGCTCTGTCCTCAGTGGGCTTCCTCTCTTGTCATAATATGGTTTAATTCAGTACAGCCAAAACTGTTGAGTGAGCACCAAATCAATTTGAGAGCTAATCATTGTATAAGGAGAGGTTTGGGAGCATGCAAACAAATATTTGTGAGAGGAGAACACATTTTGAGAGCAACTAAAAGAGTTGAGTGTAATGAATGTTTTGAGGACGCAGGATGGATTGTCTGTGATTTTAATGAGCAGCACTACTTCGTTTGCTTGCAACCTTCAAATCCACTGACTCTTAAGTTTTGAAAAAGTTTAGACGTAGTGACTTAACATTTAGAAGTTAGTCTGCACAAAATTAGAATTTGACCCTCAAAATATGTTCCACGAATGGGTCCCTGCATGCTGCCAAATCTTGTCTTACAGATTGATTAGTGCTAAAAATTTTGTTTGTGCTTCATGAAGTTCTATAATTCTTCACTGCAGGAGTATCAGTGGTGTGACATGTGATTGTGTTCAGTGTCACCTGTTGCATGCTAGTTCAAAACCAGCACTGACTAGTTCCCATGCCAATGGGGTGGGAGAAGAGCTTCCGGATAGAGCAGTCAGTTAGACCAGCAGAGACCAGTTCCTCCGGGGGAAGAGACATAGAATTATTTTCTCCCTCTCACTGTAACAGAGAGGAAACACCCCCCGTCACTGTCTAAGGATCAGTTTTCTGCAACAGTAACCAAGACACTCTGTACTGACTGCCTTGAACCCAGCTGTTCCAAATTTAGACACCTGAGACACTGGGACAAACTTATTTCAGTTTCTGTACCTCATGTCCCATTTCTCTGAATCGTACCCTTGTCCTGCTCATGCTCTGTGGTCATCCGGTGCTTTCTCTCATCTTTATTTGCAAATTCAGACAATACACCCTGTAAAAGTGGGCAAAGTAATGAACACACACACATACACTGCAGACATACACGCATACATACACTTTAGCTTCTGTGCATGGCCCACTATCAGAGCTGTCACCTACTTAGTGGTATCCAGTCCTTCCTCTAACCAGCTGTGACTGACAACAACCCAAATTTGGCTGGGTTCAATTTCTGGAGTAGATTGAATGTTATTTCAGCTTATTTGTAAATAAGTGTTTAAAGGAAAAAAATCCAAACTTTTTCCACAGGTATATTTTTAATCATACCATCCCTGTATGACATCACATATCATGACTCAGACTCAGTTCTATCTCTTTTGACTGGTCGATTACATGCGTTCACTGTAATTACGACTTTTCCGTGAGCACTTGAATGCCACATGATGGGAAAAGGCGTGTCACTAGGCTTTTAATGGAGCAGCAGCAGCAGGAGCGCACTCTGACAGTCAGAGCGACTCTGCTGCCGGACTCCCTAGACTTCACTGTGATCAAACTCCTCTCTGCCCCTTTGATTTTTACCAAACTCTCCACTCTTCATCCAGATGACCATGACTCACCACCCGCGACCTATGACCTATGCCAAAATGAGGAGGATGATGTCATTTGTCTCAGGTAAGGCCATATAGCCTACTTTATGGAAAGATTGTATACCATACATAAACATTATAAGTAATTTACAGGAGAGTTAAAAAGTACCATAGCGTAGAGGTGATCACAAACTAAATTAGAAATGATCCCAATAGTCACAGAATATTGTATTACAGTGATTTATTAATCACTTTAAAATATTTTAAAGACAAACATAATGAAACATAAACTCATTAAAAAGATGACAATATAGAAGACAATACATTTAAGTCTTAACCCTGTTTACAGCATTGCTCAAGGAAAAGAAAGCCGGCTTCACTGACTTCATACAAAAGCTGGTTTCCAGTCAGAAACTCTGCCAACAGTAAGTCAACTCATGTTTATGTTAAGTGATTTTGACTTTGGATGTTTAAAAAGTTTAATCAGAAACACCAAACCCATATGCACTGCTATTATCTTCCTCAAGCCTGGACAAAGTTCTGCAGCCACAGAGCAGTGTGAGGAGAGAGAAGGAGGAGAAAGGCAGTCTGGTGAGCAGAGGGGGCTTTTTAAGGGACTGTGCTGAGTACTGATAGAAGATGAAACTAAATCTGACTTCCTGACTGTCTGTTCCTCTGTGTCTTTCTCTCCTCAGAACACAGTGAATCATGATTACTTTCAGTAAGTACTTTTTAACTCAAGTACAGTTATATTCTATAGCAGGAAAAAGTACACATTAAAGAGGAACACGTTCTTGGTCTACAGTTGACAATAAAGGAGAAGGCATTTAGGTTAAAAGGGTTTGTCATGGTTTCTATTGAGTTAAGTAACAGTGTTTCATCAGTATTAAACTGTTATAATGAATATAACTAGAGGAAAGTTTTACAGTTTAAAATTCAACCATCAAGCTTATAGTTGTATAATTAGTAATGTGTTTATGACTTCTGTCAGTATTTTTGTAGAAAGTCCACGGAAGATGCCCTAATTAGTCACAGAAGATACCCCAGCCAAAATCACAACCCAAAAATTATTTTATTTATGCTCTATAACAGCTTGTTACTGATTAGTGAAGCAAAAACGAACTATTTATTAACTATTAGTAAAGTAATTGATTAATAGCACTACACACTTTAAGACTATTCCTTAATCCTAAAAAGCATAACTTAAGGTTATTCATCTATATCCAGGGTTACTCCCAGTTTTTCATCAATATTCCAGACCTTACATCACTATATGACAATTTGTCATCACTATTTCAAGGTTATTCCAGGATTATTCTCAACATTTAATGATTATTAAAAGCTTTTACAAGTTATTCTTTACTTTTACAAGGAATTGCTGAAATTTATGGGGTATTCTGCCTTCTGATTTAAGGGTTATTCCAGAATTTTCCCCCATCATTACATAGTTTGTCAACATAATTTCTCAGTTTTTCTTGTTTATTTCTTACTTTTCCAGAAATCTTTCAGGGTTATCACATTTTACTGGGTTTGTTCCAGACTTTATTGACACATCTGATGCTTTTTCTGTTCTTAGTGTTACCAGAGTGAAACCATCAGATTTTGACTACCTCAAAGTTATTGGCAAAGGAAACTTTGGAAAGGTTGGAATTTCTCCTCTTGGAAATTTTTATGTTTTTGTGCCTGTGATTTCGATGCCTGGACATCAATGGTTTAATTTATACTATAGGTGCTGCTGGCAAGACATAGAAAATGTGGAAGTTATTATGCTGTAAAAGTCCTGCAGAAACAAATGATTGTCAACAAGAAAGAGGTAAAATATCTATCTATCTATCTATCTATCTATCTATCTATCTATCTATCTATCTATCTATCTATCTATCAACTAACTGTCTGTCTGTCTGTCCGTCCGTCTAATCTGTTGTGTCTGTAGCAGAAGCATGTGATGGTGGAGCGGAGCGTGCTGCTGAAGGGACTGCAACATCCATTCCTTGTGGGACTCCACTTCTCTTTCCAGACACCAAACACTCTCTACTTTGTTCTGGACTATGTTAATGGAGGAGAGGTATGTGTGATATGTCAGTAGTGTGATAGTTAAAAACAGGGCCTGACTGAAGCTTTTAGTTCTGTACCCACTGTCCATATCCTTCATATGTTATGTGAATTTTCTGCAACATTTAGAGAAAATTTCACAAATCTCTAACTTAAAACTACCACTGCTTATGATCTGCTAAGGAGGTATTGAGGTGGTGTTGATTTTTTCCACGGAACTCAAAGTGCAGTATAAGCATAAAAACAAGGATGTGGTATATAGCTCAAAGACGCTTCAGCAGACTGGATATTTGTCACAAATGATGGCTTACTGTAAACCAGGGTTAACAGTGTCCTGCAGCGTTTTGTTGAATTTAGTTTCATTTTAGAAAGTCGGTTACCTTTGTCCTCAGCTGTTCTACCACCTTCAGAGAGAGGGGTCATTTCCTGAACCCAGGTCTGCCTTCTACGCTGCAGAGACAGCTTTGGCCCTTGGCTACCTCCACTCTCTTAACATTGTTTACAGGTACAGTATACTGCATACACATACAAACATATTAACAAGACACTGCAGAAAAGACACTTTCTCTTTCTACGTTGGTCATGTTTTTCTTTGCTTATCACTGGCTGTCTTTTTCATCCAACATGTTGACTATTTGTGCAGAAAAATCCTGAGATGTGCACTTTGGTAAGACAGTCCTGCAACTAATATGGATTTTTATATGGACTCTTAGATTAAACAAGCATTTTGTCTTGTCTTTCAGAGACCTCAAACCAGAGAACATCTTGCTGAACAGTGAGGGTCATGTGATGTTGACTGACTTTGGGCTTTGTAAAGAAGGTGTGGCCATAGGTGGGATTATGGAAACATTTTGTGGGACCCCTGAGTATCTTGCTCCAGAAGTGCTCCAAGGTCACCCATACAGTCCAGCAGTGGACTGGTGGGGCCTGGGCACTGTGCTTTTCGAGATGCTCTATGGACTGGTGAGTGTATGTGTTACAGAGAGACATACCCAGACTGTTAAAATCTTCAACAGAAATAACCTTTTTAATCATCTTTCCTCCTTCCGCATCTTTTCTGTCTTTGTCCATCTCCTCATTCTCCCTCTCAGCCTCCTTTTTATAGCCATAACAAAGCAAAGATGTTTGACAAGATACTTCATGCTCCTCTGATGCTCCGCAGTGGGGTATCCCAGGTTGCCCAGTCATTATTAGAAGGACTTTTGGAAAGAGACTGCTCCAAACGCTTAGGGAGCAACAGTGATGTTGTAAGTGCACATGCAAAACAGAGACAAACATTTACACACACACACACAAACACACAGAGGCTAATATCTTGGTGTCTCCAGGTGGAGCTACAAGGGCATCCATTCTTTGCATCTATCAACTGGGATGACCTCCTGGCCAAGAAAGTTACACCCCCATTCATCCCCAAAGTGGTATGGCTCTTTCAGAGATGACTGTATTGTTTTTAACTCATGGGGTTCTTGAGTGTGTTTGTCCCTCTCCCCTCACAGACTAGCCCCTATGATGTTCGCTACATTGATTCTGAGTTCACGCTACAGCCAGTTCTCGCCTCTGTGGGCAAGAGTTACAAGTGCCAGAGGGGCGGAATTAGTGAGGCCTTCACAGGATTCTCCTACGTGAGCTCAGTGGAGAATGAAGCAGCAGAGCCAGGTTTATAATTAGGCCAAATTCTCTATGGGGCTTTTTTTTTTTTCAAATATTTATTTTGTATTTAATAAATTATTAAATCAAATTATATTTTTACNGCTTTTTTTTTTTTCAAATATTTATTTTGTATTTAATAAATTATTAAATCAAATTATATTTTTACACTAACAACTTTCACAAAATTAAAAACTATACCAGTAACATTTGCTTGTATGTGTTATTGTTAATATCGCAAACATGTTTTTGAAGTGTCACATTCAGCTCTTACATCCACAGCAAAGACAGTGGTTTTTTGACCTTACAATGGTAAACATTTAAAATACTGCATAGTTCACTGATATAGTGCATCACAAGCACAAAAGGAAGAAAATTCTTGTAGCATGTGCAGAAAAAACAGTAGACGCCAGTTACTCTATTGGCATATCTCAATACACAAACTTGACCCAGCTCTGACTTTCATGTATGATAATGAGGAAAAAATATTTCATATTCTGTTAAAGAAGTTAAAGTGACAAACACAGACAGTCCATCACCTCTGAGATTGTAACTGGTGTCTCCAGGAACACAGTATCTGGTCTCATCCTTCCTTTTTGCTACATTAATCTGCTTTGGCTGTTTTCTTCACAAAGTGAATGTCCATGTGTTAGTAGATGCTAAAGGAAGCGTAACTCTGGTCGCTCTGGCAGGTGAAGTAAGCTATCAACTGACCATTGCAGATCATCAGAAACAAGCCGCTACCTATGGAACAAAAATGTTTAATGAAGTTATCTAATATAGTTGAATGGAAATTTTTGCAACCTTGTTACCAGCATGTTTTTCTTACCTAAAGCCAGCCACCATTGCCAAACCGTGGGAAACTCCAACATCACTGCAAGATGGAGTCAAAAAACATCATGAGTCTCATCAAAGACATTCCTTGGGTGCATGTATGTATAACTATAGCATACTTGTGTATGTGTGTTATGTTTGTGTTCACCTAAGCTGGTGAGAAGTACATGCAGAAAAGTGACAGTGAGAGCGTAGTCCCAGACACATCTCCTCACCACTGCAGCAAACAGCAGACCGCTGCAGAAGTAGGTGAGCTCCAAGGACAGGAGGTTTACTGAGAGAAATCAGAAAATACGATGAAAAAAAGCTCATGCTCATTGCCTATCATGATGGCTGCATTACAATAAGTGTGCTCACCCAAATATTTGGAGTTGGATTCAGCAGGCTCAGTCTTAAAGTCAAATGGAATCAATCCATCAAAGTGATCCAACCTGAATGAGGCGTGGGAGATATCCAAAATGAAAGAAAACTTATTGATGTAGAGCTGCATAAGTAAGAAAACATAGTAAAGCTTACTATCTACTTGGGTCAGGAAGTGGAGTCTCCACATGCTTAGGCTACAGGGGGGGGACAAAATAATGCAAGTGAAAAAGACTTCACCTTTAGAGTTAATACATTTCTACTGCAAATACTGCTACAAAGGCAGGGCATCATCGCCAAGTAAGAGTAAGAGAGTGCAAAGAGCAGAAAAGTTAAAAAATAAAAGTGTAAAATTATTAAAATAACAAAACAATAAAACAATAGAAACATGAAATACATAAAAGGAGATTAATATTAATAATAAAGAGTAAAATTGGGCTGTTGTTAAGAGATCAATGACACTGGCCAATCCCAACTGAAATAGTTTTAATCAGTGATAAGCAAGACTTGAAATTACAGAAGTTAATCAGGTTTTCCAGGGGAAAATTGGTTTAGAATACAGTCCAGGAAAGTGGAGCCAAGCCTTATTACCAAACTTATTACCCTGGGACGTAAAGATGTCATGCCTGTACACAGTATTTTAGTCTGTATAATCCATATGAGTTTCAAATTTATAATTCTAATAGTCAACAGTCATTTACCATGACCTACTGTAATCTTAAAGTTTTAGTGGGAATCAAACTTGGCCAGTAATTTTAGCATGGTGGTGCTGGTCGATAATAAACCATCATCATTGCAACAATATTGGACATAAACGCGACAAGGTGGGAAAATGTCACCCCCCTGAGGTCTCTGATAACACTCGTGTGTGCTTTTGCGCATGCGTGAGAGGGATTTCTACCTGAAGGCACCGAAACACACGCTTCCAATCATGTAGAAGAGAGAGTAAAATATGAGCAGGCACAGCAACAGATTGATGAACACGGTCTGTGAGAGAGAGAAGGAGGGAGAGAGAAAGAGAGATTTTCCACGATAATATCTGGTCTGTCTAGCATATATTCCACGTAACGCAGCGTAATGCAGTCCTACCTCCTACAAGCTGAGATTTAGGTAACCAAGCACACGTATCGCTTCTAGTTCTGCTACATAAATTTAATATATGATATATTCTGTGTAATTAAAATTATATTCATGACACCGTCGACTTAGCATCGCCTGTCATATTCTTTTCATTATTTTATCGCACGACTTTGCCACAGTCGATGCAGGATTGACAGTTTGCAGACTGATCAAACGGAGAAGTGTGGGCGAAAAGGTTGACAGTGTCCTTACCTTCGAGTCGACCGCTTTGCCTTTGAATGCCATCTCATGGTTTGCATTTGATGTTATTGTTAAATAATGTGGCTGCAGCAGGCTGCGACCCTGATAATCCCCCCAAACTCTGGACATCTTCTGCCATCTAGCGGCGAACATTAGACACACACGTGGACTTAATTCCGTGAACTCATTTCACCTTTTACTATCAGTACAGCCTGTTAACTGAAATTTCTCAAAAAATGCCTCTTAGGAAACAGATACCTTACTGATTTTGGGTTTCACATGCCGTCTGTTTTCTGAAATAGTATGACTAAAGTAGCCTTCAAAATTCTGTAGCTTTATTTATCCAGGGGAAAGCATCCATCCCAATAAGGGGAATAAACAATGAACAGTCGACTCTAGGTTAAGAGTCATTTTAGTTTGGTTCTTTAGAAGAGGACAGAAGACGAGGTGACTTCTGGCCGCTGTGTTGTTTGTATGCCATTATTATGTGGTTGTTTTCAGTCTTTGGACACCGTGATGCCAGCACTAGTATAGTCTGAAATCAATCTAAGAGGTCAGAACTTTAGAGTTTGAAAATATTTTATTTATAACTTGTTCCTACCGGTGACTATTCAAACCTGCATGATGTGAACATATCTGAGAATATGTAACTTGTGTTTAATTGAAAGATGTAGCAAACATCACAGGAATGATTAGTGTTGATTTTTCAACAGAGTAGCTCATTAACTATTATTCTTGGTTTATTTTCTGAAAAATATCTGTTTAAAATCTAAAACGACCTGTTTTTTTTTAGCAAGAAAGTTTTAACTTTAGAATAGATTTAGAATAAGGCGAAAGTTGTGCGGAATCAAGCTCTGATTGCTTGTGTGCGTGCGTGTGCGTATGTTGCACGCAGGCACAAGTACGACGTGAGCGCGCGCGCGCATACACACTTAAACCTCATTCGACTAAAAATGTCCTTACAATGTTAAAACCAAAAACATACGCCCTTGAGAATGTCTAGAAATGACACAGAGATGATACAAGAAAATACGGTTATAGCTGTACTGCTTGTTAAATGTCACTGTCAAACTACAGAACTATTTTGAAGAGAAACAAATATTTCGTTAGAGATTTTGGATTGTTTTAATAAGTGAAATAGCTATCTAAACTTTGTTCAAATGAGACAGACACATGCACATATTTTAAGTGTAAACCCGTCCTGAGAATGGTGCAGCAACGCCTTCGGGTCATTTTGGTTTCTTTTTACGCGACTGTACCAGATTGAGTAATTCGTGTCTGTGAGTACTATGGGAATGTACAAACAGATTTTAACCTGTGATAAACTTCACAACACGATTGATTATTGGAAGAAATGAGGAAAAAACAGTCTAACATGACCGTTTGACCACAGCCGAACTAAGCGCTCCACGTAATGCAAACACTGATCCCTGCGCTTGCCAACCTTCTGAGATTTTTAAATACTGTAACGGCTGCTAAGAGAGTAAATATGAAATCGGTTTCTTTTTTGGTATATTAGCATTAAGCTGAGTTTTGGGTGTGTTCCTTGTTTATCGCTCCATATATTGACCATCGATTGCAAACTGAACTTTTCCGAGATCCAAAGTTGTCAGGCAGCGCATCTCACACGCATGCGCATCCCTCTATCCAAGCTCTAAATAAGAGTTAAAACAGAAACGAGGTGAGTTCCACAATTTAGAAACAAACCAACAATAATAATTATTTATTGTCGTTAATAGTGGCAAAATTTGAAAAACTGGCGTTTATTTTTTTCTTAGGTGTTAGTTCTCATTATATCCACTCTGATTCAAAACGGTGAGAATAAATCGTTTTTTCAAGTTTCTATTGAAGAAAATAATCCAGCAACAATGTTGAAGCTCGGAACAGTAACGCGATGTTATTGCGATTGTGTATAGTATTGTGCGAATTAATGGTGTGCAAAATGCGTTTTCTTATTGTTATTAACCGGGAAACTTATTTATTACAGATTGTCCTTAGCTGGCTGCATCCAGTCACAATGCTATGCTAACCGTGTTGCCATCTGCCGTTCAGTTGAATGGAGGGGAGCTAGCCGAGCGTTAGCTTTATGTCAGCGCTAGCTAGCAACCTGGGCTGACATTCCGTGACAAGGGGAAAGTAAAGAAAATGTCCAGAGCGAAGGAAAACACTGAGTCAGGAAATTACATAGCAATCATTTGCTGTTGTTCGACGTATAGCGGCTTTGCGTGATTTGTTTAAATTGGTAACTTGAGTAATTTACATAGTTTAAACGTGTTGGTGGCCTCTTCCGATGCTCCGCCATTTTGTATAAGACGAATGCTAATCATGGGCGCTCTTACGTACACTTTATTTATGGCCAGAATAAAATTGAGGTATGAAATGCAAAGTCAAACTTGATCACAATCCAGCAGCCTGGGGTGTTGGTTACTTTTCATATGGTTATGACCACCGTGCAAAGCGAGAATATCCCTGAAATTCAATGTTGAACATGCGTCAGGACTAAAACGTTATATCGTAATCTTAGTCGGATTAAAACGATTTTAAGTTTTGCCAGTCAGTGCAAAAAACAGTGTTCTCTTTGACATTGATAAACAATCTACCCTCTCAATTGTTCATAACCGGGCAAGCAGCCGATTTTATGAGATACTGTTAAAACAAGGAAAAGATGAAGTTGTGTGGTTAACTTAAAGTTGGCGCATCTTTCCACATGTTTGTCACTGATCTTGATGACGATTCATCCTAATGTGACCGTTTGTGCACGTATTTCCTCGTTAGTTGACCTGCAAAACAATATTATTATTGACTGTTTTGTCTGAAATCGAAGTGCATGGTGTATACAGAAAAGCAGCACGCAGTCGCCATCTAGCGGTGATGTAGCGCAAGACTGTTTACAAGTGCAGCTACAAATTGCATTATGTAGTTAGGATCAGTTTATGTAAAAACACGCACGGAAACTGCTTGACTGTAGTAATCACTAGTAGAAAACACAAGAGCTGTAGAATAATAGCTTAATTTCAGTGGAATCTTCAATAGTGCGTTCAAGCACAGTTCCGCTGGATTTTGAACCTCCAGTTTGTTGTGTAACTTGACAATCTGTCACAGTGTTTTTAATATGTCGATTGTCATTGCAGGTGTTGTGAATATTACAGAGGTGGGAATGACTGACACTCCACCCAGTGATGGCAACTCCCAGGGAGCAGAGTTTGACATGATGGGTGCTTTGGACTGGAAAGATGGTATTGCCACACTGCCAGGCAGTGACATCAGGGTATGAGAGAGATTGGTTTCTGGGATTATCCCACATCGTGTGAATATTTTTATAAATACTGTATGTCTAAGCACACAGATAAGTATGGAAATAATTTCTTCTCTGTTTCTTTCTGTTTCTCTCAGTTCCGCATGACAGAATTTGGAACTCTGGAGATTGTCACAGACTTGGAGGTCAAAGGGAAGGAGGCAGAGCCTAATTGTGAGACCTTGGACCCAGCACCATCTCACAGTCCAACTCCTCCACCAGAGGTCCAATCAGGGACTGGCACAGGTGCAGCTCCAGCCAATCAGAGTCAACCAGGGTCATCTAAGGGTAATACAATGATAGCATGTTTAATTTTTGCAATATAATTATTAAAAAATGTTGCTGTGTTTACTTTTTATGCACTATTTATATTATGTACAGTGAACAGCCTTAGTTTCACCCTGTCCCTCTGCTCTGTCCTGTAGCCCCTGGTCCTGTGCTTCTATCCTTAGAGGAGGGACCCACTATGGAGGGTCCCAATGTGGAGGTTGGTCCTAGTGTTGAGGTTGGCAGTGCAGAAATGGGCCCTAATAGGGAATTGTCAAGGTGCAGGGCCTGTGGCAGCTGTGTTCCCCGGGATGCCCTCCTTCTGGGAAAGTTCTGTAGCTCCATTTGTGCCCAGCCCTCCAGCGGCAGGTAAAATTATGTTCTCTAATCACTCTTTGTGGTTTATCAAATTGTGTGTGTTTTTCTTTTATGAGCCACATTTTTTTCTCCAGATCATCTCCAGGGGAACCAAGGGAGAGTCAGGCAGTTGAAGGTGAGAGGCTGGGTAAGCGTGTGCGCAAAAAGAGGAAAATCTACATGGATTCTGGTGATGAAGAGGAAGACAACCAAGAGGAACAAGAGGTAAATGGCATACATCAGCACTGTCAGCAGTGTTTTTCACTTCTAGAGCTACAGGCCTTGTGTTGGTGTCCAGTTTATTATACGGGCTAATGTTAGGCATTGCATTTACATGTGATTATTGCAGATTTGTAAATAAAATGTGTTCTATTTAAATCTTTATATTCTTATCACTGCTGTCTTGCTCTTTAAATGGGAAAATATACAAAGAGTGTGGGAAAAGGAATAAATAACCACATAGTGGTCATTATTAACATGTTCTTTCCACTTCACCTTTTGAAGGAAAAGACCAAGGCTGCCAAAGGCAGAAGAGGTGCCAAAATTGCCAGACTGGGTATGTTAGAATCCTGCCATGTAAGGGAAGGGAGGGATGGGGAGAGATGTTTAGCCTATCCCAGAGTCTCTACAAATCCTTGAAACAAACTATTAAAATGTCTAAAGTTATATTACCTAAATTCAACTCCTGAAATTGTCTTGATTCCACTGTCTCCAGTTTTAGCTTGCTGGCAGATAAAAAGTCTTAAAATATTAAAATCTTGCAGGTTGTAAGTGTTGTAAGGCTTTGCGTCAGATTCCATCAATATTATGCCTGTAAGACAACATGCATACAAACATTTCAGGGAAGAGATTCAAAAAAATTTTCTCTTAGATATTCTGGTTACAGTATATTGTGGTTGACGAAAGTCTTACAAACAGAATAAAATCATTTGTAAAGCAGAGTAAGATGTGCATGCATCTGTGGACTAGCTGTTATCCCAGATATCACATCTCTCATGAGTGGCATGTCGTTAATGCCCACTTGTGCAAACTACAACACATAATACTTTGGTTATTTCAAATGATAATTTAATATTGGTGCAGTGGCTGACACAAATATTGTCCATCCCACAGTCCCCGCTCCACTTAATAAGAAGCGGACATGGAGCTGGCCTGCTTACCTGGAAGAGGAGAGGGCCATTGCTGCCCCTGTTAAACTATTCAAGGAGGTATTTTTCCCATAAACACCAACATTTTATATTGTCAAATACAATTAAATTGCTTTTAGTCTGGTCTGGCTTAAATAGGGATGATCTCTGATATATTTTATGTTGTCTTGCAGCACCAGTCATTTCCTCAAAGTAGGAATAGTTTCAAAGTGGGAATGAAGCTGGAGGGGCTGGACCCATGTCACCCCTCCCTGTTCTGTGTGCTCACTGTTGCAGAGGTATGGATGCTGTTGTGTTTTGTGTGGCTTTGGTTCCGCAAAATGGCATATGCATGTTTGTCCACGTGCATAATTAAAGCATTAGACATATCCTCTATCCCTCTGCCTGTCAGATCCAAGGCTACAGGGTTAGGCTCCACTTTGATGGATACCCAGAGTGCTATGACTTCTGGGCCAATGCCGACTCATGGGATCTGAAGCCAGCTGGCTGGTGTGAGAAAAATGGACATAAGTTGCTGTTGCCTAAAGGTAATCCCACACACATATTAACCACGACTAACACCATCTGTCCATGAGATAACTAATAACACGGAGATCAAAATTGTGATAGAGATCGGCCGCAACTTCCCTGAATATTTTTGTTTTTTGTTGTAGGTTGTAAGGATGGGGAGTTTAATTGGAGCATGTATGTGAAGAACTGCAGGGGTCAGTTGGCCCCCAAACACCTTTTTAAGAGCCTCAACACAGTGAGTATTAAGTGTGCATCTATAGAGGGATCATACTGGTCTGTAATTTTGATATGCACTATGTATTCACAGGCTGAATGAGTCTTTTTTTTCCCTTTTAGTCTGTGACTCCATCTGGATTTAGAGCAGGGATGAAGCTAGAGGCAGTCGACAGGAAGAACCCATCATTAATCTGTGTAGCAACCATTGCTGCGGTGGTCGACAACCGGCTGCTCATTCATTTTGACAACTGGGATGACGCATACGATTACTGGTGAGAACTCAGTAGAAGGAGGCGTGTGTTTCTGTCTGTGAGCCAGAAAGTGGGCATGAACCAGAGACATTCTTTACTTCACTTGGTTGGCTGGTGTGTTGTTTTCCTATGTTGAAATTAAGAGAAATGTAGTTGAATATCTGTATGGCATCAACATGGTGTATGTACTTTGGAAATGAATGTGATCATTTGTAGGCCTTTGCAAGTTTGGAAAAGTTCATGAAGCGTTTATATTAAGTTTTGACACACATAAGTACACATTTTATGCATTTCCAAATGAACATTTGGCAGGACTAGTCTGAAATTAGGACATAGTCGTTATTTACCTTTGGATTGTTTTGTATTAAGGTGTGATGCTAGCAGTCCATACATCCATCCTGTGGGTTACTGTGAAGACTTTGAGCTAACCCTCACTGCTCCAGCTGGTAAGATACACACCAAAGACGTGGGTCAGGATTAACATACTGGACTGTAGGACCCCACAAAGCGATGGTTTAATGATCAGTTATGAGCTGATGACTTGGTTCTATATATTTCAGTTATCAGTTAAATAGTTACTCTAAGAAAGAAAGACAGTTATTTGATATAATTCAAACTAAAAAATTATTTAAATATATTTATAAATAAAAAAATCTAAGCTAATTTGACAAGTACATCAGTCAAATGAATGCTGCTGTCACTACTGGTGAATGTCCAGATTGTCAATAATTGTGATCCATAAAACACTGATGTCACTACCTGTAGAACTTGCTGCTGTGTTAGTGTGTGTTTGTGTGTTTGTTTGTTTGTTCACTGACTCATAGAGCTGATGTGACTTCATTTTCTCCCCTTAGAATATAAACATCCAAAGGGGTTCTCATGGGAGAAATACCTGGAAGAGACCGGGACACAGGCTGCTCCTGCCCGGGCTTTCAAACCAGTAAGATACACACACACACACACATACACACACATAAAAACATGCATACCAAAAGATTAGATTGTATTAACAAAGAACTCTGCATACAGCCGTATGATTTTCATGATGCTCCATCTTTGCAGCGACCTCCACATGGCTTCCAGATTGGGATGAAGGTGGAAGCAGTTGATAAGAGGAACCCGATGCTCATCCGTGTTGCAACCATAGTGAACACAGAAGACCATAGACTGAAGGCACAAACCGTTTTGTTGTTGAAATATGCTTTGCTGTGGCTGCGCGCTCAGCTTGTGTCTAAGTGGCTGTTTTTTCCTTCTTCAGATCCATTTTGACGGCTGGCGCACAGAGTACGACTATTGGGTGGAGACCGACTGCCCTGACCTGCACCCTGTGGGGTGGTGTCAGAAAACTGGACACCCACTCCAACAACCTAACAGTGAGACACACTCACTCACTCGCTTTTACTCTCCCTGTTTGTCCTGTATGAATGTCTAATGGTTGCATTGGATGACTCAGCAGAGTTTGTCTCTGCCGTCACGTAACTGCTGGATGTGGTGGGAGGACTCTACAGTGAAAATTGAAATTATCTTGCACTTGTTTGCATATTTTACTAACTCTGTGTCGGCATACGTTTTAGGCTCCACTGACTTAATGAGTCCTCCAGGACCAGGTTGTCCTACCCCAGGATGCAATGGGGTTGGTCACATCAGAGGACCTCGCTATGGGACCCACTACACGTCAGTAGCACAAACTATCGTAGACTCTTTGTCTCATTTTCATTCTCCTTTATATTTGTGGATTTCATATTCTTATATATTACAGCCTTAATACTTTGCATTTTCATATTCTGTCTTTTGTGTCTTAACAGCTTTTATTTTGAAAGCCCTTATAATGCTGTGATCCTTATTTATCTATTCTTTTTTATGAATGCACTGTAATTAACAGGCCCTGCTGTCGAAACTGTTTAAAAAAATCCTTATTTCTATATTGGCGTTTCAGTTTCTGTTCCATCTTTGCTGCATCACTATTGCTCTAACAACACATTTACACTATGCAGATCATTAAAGTTTCATGTCATTTTATGAGCTGTGTGTGCAGTGAGCACAGGGCGAGAAGACACATTCTGATTGTTCTTAGATGTCAGTCACATTTGTGTGGGCTACCAGCAGTCTATACTGTATGTGTTGTTGGTGTGTGGGAGTTTTGTGGATTTTTAATGCAGTTTTAGCTGCCTTTCGCCACTTATTTGTTCCCTGCTGTTGAATCTCTGAACATCAAAAGTAAAAGTTTCATTTACAGCTCTGAAATGAATGCCTCTGAAATGCCTGTGTGGTTTTCTTTGTGTGTGTGCAGCCGGGTGAGCTGTCCTTACTCAGAGATGAATCTGAACAAGGAGGGTTTGCTACCAGACCGTCTCAGTGGAGAACGACCTGTCGCCCTCAGCGGCCCTCATCCCCGAGGACAACGCCCTGATTCTCAGACAAACGCTATGCAGACTTCCGCTACGCCGGAACAGCTCGACGGAGCCGACGATTCCCAGAACAGGTTTGCTAAACACAAAACAATGCTGTGGCTCTACAAAAAACAACACGAGCGCTCCCAAGAGAACTCCTGTCTGTATTTCTTTGTGTACAACTCTGTCCTGTGGTCAGTACATGAGAGCGGACTCTTTGTGTTGCTAGGAAACCTGTGACAGTGGAAGCTGAGCGTTCAGGGCGTATTAGCCAATCTGAACCACAAGGTGGAGCCAGTGAGCAAAGTCACAATGGAAACAGGCCTAAACGGTAATATTGAGTCATTCACACCAAGCTATGCTGCTGCAGTTCATTATAATTATAGGGGATACTATTCTGTATTAATATTGTAGCTTGTAACTGATATGTTGTTTTCTGCAGGACTGCTCCAGTCCCCAAGTACCTGAAAATGCACTATGTTAAAGAGGAGATTGTTGATAGTAAAGGTGCGTGTGCGTGCGAAGCATGTTGTACTGTTGAATGTGCCTCGATTGAAATATGTAACACTACCACACCCCCTACGCAACTGACTTTCCTCTCATTTCCTCTTCGCAGCCTCTCCCGAAGCCATCTCTCTTCAGCAGGCCCTCCACGAGTCTGTGTTTTCCCCAGGCATCTCCGCCTCCCCCCCTCACCAGGTGGCTCTCTGCTGGGACAAACACTGCCAGCTGCTGCCTGAGGTGCTGGGGCTGACGGCCAAGAGAGTGGCCACTTGGAGCGCTGAGGAGGTCAGACATGCTTTACACGCTCGCCCTGCTCCAACACATGAAAAGCAAACATGCCCCTTCACTTATCCAGCATTTATGCATCGGAATCTGCAACCGTAGATTAACTAAAAGAGAGCGTCTCTGGTTTTTAGACATGAATGGATGAACATGTCTTAAGTTAAACATTCTCAGAGTTGTAGCCCGTCTGTAACTGTGTGCTGAGACTGTTGCGTGTGTGTGTGTTGTGTTGGTCAGGTGGCCAGTTTTGTCAAAGGACTCCCGGGATGTAAAGAACACGCTGCTACGTTTAGGACAGAGGTAAGCGCTTCATCACCAACGAGAAACTCAAGTGTAAGTTTCATGCCACAATGTCAACTAGGAGCTATAGTCAAGAACACGTAAGTGGTGAATGACTATGGTTCAGCTAATAATTAAGTTCCCAACATATAGCTGACAGTAGCCTTTTGTGGAATATCAGACATGAGTATAGCTTTCTGTGCTTCTTATACCATACCGACCATTTTCCATGTTTGAGCCTTATATATTCTATTTTCATACATGTTACGTTACTACAACCATTTCCCAAAGGATAAAACTATATTTCAGCTTTCTTGATATTTTGCAAAATCTCTTAATCTTACAAAATCAAATATTCAAGCGATACACCCACCTTAAAAATCGATATTTTGCCTGCTAATAGTTACGCAGCCTTATCAAGTCATGGTCGTAAATTTTTCAATAAACGCAGGTCTTCTTTTGGGACTATATTCCCCGGCGGAGACAAACATTCGGTGTGCGCTTTTTATCATGCTTAAACGCTAAAATTACGTAACTTCGGGGAAAAAAAAAAAACTGAATATACGTCTTGTTCGCAATGATGGATTACCTATCCCAAGAATGTTTCAAGCGTCAGCAAGTTGATTTTAAAGGTCCCATGTCATGAAAAACATGTTTTTCCTTGCCCATGCATATATACTATATTCATCCTTCAGTCTATCAAACCTGAGAATTTGGAAAGCCAAAACCTCTGCATTGTTTCCATAGCCCACATTTTAGTTAGCATGTGTTTCTACAAGCCGTTTTGATTTTGGTCTTTTTGTTACATAACAAAAAGACACATTTGCATAATGCCCAGCTCCAAGGAGGACAACCATTCCCACTCCTCTCTGCTGTCAGTGCCTGCAGCCGTCATTGTTGTAGTTCACTAATACAGACTTAGAGATGTCAAAAGCTTCGAGTGAAACACGCTAAGTGCGTTGTTGGCTGCAGAAACCAATATAAATGTCTATTCCCTGCCAGCATCGGAGGCTAAAAAGAAACAGTGGTTAGATTTTACTTATGACAACAACGTTCTGGCTGCAGTGGCTGCTAGTCATTTGTCTGTGCTAACCACTTCACCAACGAGGACAGTACAACGCTGGCTTAGCCTCGAAACTCACCCTTAAAGATGGATCCATACCAACTGTATGTGACCCAACAACAGCAAATGTGCAATCGGTAAATTTCGCCACTTTGTGATGATATTTACAGTTTATTCCGAGTAAGGTGCAGTCAGCTTGGCCTGATAACATGTCGTGTTTTGCTAANGATATTTACAGTTTATTCCGAGTAAGGTGCAGTCAGCTTGGCCTGATAACATGTCGTGTTTTGCTAACATGTGTGGTATTAGCTTGTTAGCTCATTGTTTGGTTTGATTTTTATATAGTCTGTGGAGCGTTGTTGATAAATCAGTTGCCTTGTGTGGAGAGGAGGAGAATCAGATATGGTATTTTTATGGTACCTAACTGTTTACCCATGAGCGTGTCTGCGTGACATACAGAGATGTGTGTGCGTGTGTGTTTTCATTCAGACACCGTCCGCCCGTCTGTTCTCTGCCGCTCTCTGAAGCTCTGTGTGTGGCAGCGGCACGGAGGTGTCCGGGACTTATATTTCATTATATTGTAGGTTTATAAAATGTACCCATATTCACGAATATGTAGGATATTACTACAGACATTTCTGTAATCTTATGTAGCAACACCTGCTGTATGAACCATTCGTTTACTGTTTATTTGTATTGTCCGGCTTGTTTCTGGCAGAGCGCTGTTCTGCAACACAGCTGCTGCCGTTGTATGTTGGAGACACTTTCTGTTTTGTAGCGTCTGTTGTCTGAAGTATTGATTACACATTTAGTATTTTAATTTTAATTGCTTTGTTTAGCCTTTTATTTGAAGTGGGCACTGAAACTTGAAAATGAACTAAATGGGTTACTTCTTTTTTTTTGAAGCAGTGGAATGTATGGGAGTCTTATAATGACAGTGAAAATACCGTAGTATTTACTGAGTCTGTGGTGGTNAGTGGAATGTATGGGAGTCTTATAATGACAGTGAAAATACCGTAGTATTTACTGAGTCTGTGGTGGTGGGTCTGATTCAGGATCAAACCTGTAAGGTCTCACTACATGGTGATCCTGCAGGGGTTCTCCTGAAATGCCTGCCATGTTGGTTTACTTGTTTTCTGTATATTCATGGTTAGTACCCTCCTCTGGAACCTAAGCGATCAGGCAGCCAATCAGGGCAGCACCTCATTAACATAGCATCCCCGCCCACTCAAAACAGCTCATAGTGATGGCGGGCAGAAACTGGAAGGAAGAAGAGGTCTCTCAGAGCCTGGATGTGTGGTTTTTTTGGAACAGATATCATAAGCTTGGTTTAAAGACACAATTGACATGTTTTAAACTGCTAAAAAAAAAAAAAAGCATAACATGGGACCTTTAATAGTGTACCAGAATGAACTAAAACCAATGCAGTCTGGAAGGTAGGAAAAAAAATTTTAATTCATCGTTCCAGTAGTTTGCTTTGGGAAATCATTGTCAGTAACATTATGTGTGTGAAAATTTAATACATTAGGCTCAAACATGCAAAATGGCTGGTATGGTCCTTTAAAGAGCATATTCCGATGCAACTCTGGCCTGCCTGTTTTGTGTATATATAGAAGCTATACAGAAAAGTGTCTCCCTAACTACCAAAAGAAAACAAACTCTGAAAAGTACATCTGAAGGCACTGTATTCCATTTCCAATATTGTCTTTGATTATCAGTTTTTTTAAAAACTGGATACCTTACTATTAACCTTTGACCCAAACCGATTCTTTCCTCCACAGCAAATAGATGGTGAATCTTTCCTACTACTTACCCAAGCAGACATTGTTAAGATCCTGTCAATCAAGTTAGGCCCCGCCCTGAAGATCTTCAATTCCATCCTGATGCTGAAGAATGCCGATGAGGAGTGAGATCGACGCTCAGCTGAGATGTGTGATGAACAGATAAACAGAGCAGGTTTCACACGTCAGGCTCGAGAGAAACAAGGAAGCCATCAAATAAAAACGTCCCCCTCTCTTCATGATGGACAACTCATGTCAAACTGAGGGAGAGTTTTATATACTATAACAATTCCTTAACTTATATTGTGTTTGTTTACTGAATCAAAAAAAAAAAAGAAGAAAATAACTGAAGGCTCCTTTAGGGCTTCGTAACATTGTACAGTTTGTGAATTGGATTTAGTGTCACGATTCCGTATTTTGTTGAATTTTCCTTTTTATTTGAATTGAAATGGGACGGTGCTTAATTTAAGAGCAGATGAAACAAGTCTGTCATCTGTTGCTTTTACTCGCAACAAATAATTTTTTAAAAATAGCTGCAAAATACAATCGTGAGGGAAGAGGTTTGTTAATCTCAACGGAGCAAACGCACTATATTCAATGTTTCTCCTCTAGACGGAGAAAGCGGGCTAATCTGCAAGCTCAAGGCCAAGAGACACTTGTTAGATTGAAGCTGTCTTGATCATAGACTGAAAGGGATGGGTAAAGAATTTGTGAGTGTGTGAGAAGTGTGTTTGAGAAATGAGGACATGTTTTGCTGCCACCCCTGTGTCACTTTTCAGCTCAGAGGATTGTTTTTTTGACAGGCAGGGCTAAGGGCTACTTGTTAAACCAAGGAACTTGTAGGCTTACCTCTGTTCTCTGTTTTTGTCAGGAATGCCACAAAGTAATTCTGAATGTTAAAAACAGCTCGTAGCTGTTTCGATTTATATCTTGTTTGTTCCATATAATCTCTGGCATTCGCAGTGTAAATAGTATACAGCTGCAAACGGACAGTCCTTGCACCCTTACCAGACTTTGCCTGTTTATGCAAAAGATTGACATCTGTGTACAGGAAAAGACATTGTGATTGTGAATATAAAATGTAGGACCTCCATTCTTGAAAACTTTGAGAAATACTAAAAAAAATGTCCCACATTGTCAGTAAATCAGCGTGTACATCAGCAACTGTTAATATGCAAACAGCTTTTATTTATGTATTCTAATTTAAGGGGTAATGGTATGCTGTTTTCTCTGGGGTAAATGGCTGTTAACAGGAATGTGTGAATGGGCAAAAATAAATGAGATGCACAAGCTTGCTGTCCTTACATGGCCCCAGTAATTTAACCACACTGATTCTCTCCATTACTCCGCACAAACACACACACACACACACACTCATTACCTCAGGCGTTCATGTTGAGTGTGTAGATCATCTTAGAGCCTCAAATTACACTCAGCAGTGGGAGATGAGTGGTGCAAGAAATACTCAAATCATTGACTTAATTAAAAGCAGCAAAGCAACAATGGAGAAATGTCAAGTAAAAGTCCTGCACTCAGAGTTTACCCAAGAGTATGTCCAAAAATGAAAGTACCCATACTGCACATGTCCATGTCCCTGAAGTTACAGATGAAATGAGAGATTTTTAATTACAAACCTCGCATCTCCTGTTTTGTGAAATGTGTAAATCAAGAAGCACTTGTGATCAAATCAAAACCTGCACCAAGAAAAATGCACGGAAATAGAGCACAAAAAGACACCACGTAGAATGGAAGTACAGTGCACATGAACGAGTTGAGCTATTTTCAATTAAACAAAACCGGGGAATTAATAGAGTAATAATTAAAATAAAAATTATTAAGGAAACATTGTATTTCAAAATGAATAACTACTATAACATAATTTACAGAATTCAAAATGACGGTTCTCTGCATAAATTTCCAGTCATCTGGCACACCGCCAAGGTACCACAGCTTGAGAACCGCTGCTCTAAATTATAGTTAATCAAACTCAATAGGACTATTGTAGCAATGAAAGATTTTTTAATCTGATGAGTTACGTATGAATAGATTTTATGCATATGACACTAAATATTAAATTTGGAAAAGTAATGCATTATAAAGTACAAAAAGAGTCAGTTTGTCATGAAAATGAAAATTCCCAAGTTTTTCTGCTTTCAGATACGTGTTTCTAAAACTCTGCGCTTCTAAAAGCTCATGCCTTTGAGCTGAAAAAGACTTCCTCAGTAGTTAATAGTTTTTGCTTGACAACAGTGATATTTATTGAGTTTATCTCATGTTAACTGTGAAATCGTTTTCTGCAGAATGACTAACTGCAGCTGTCAGGTAAAGGCGGTGAGAAAAAGAAAGTCTCCTATAATGGAAATACTCAAGTACATGTACATCAAAAACTGTACATGAGTGCAGCGCTTGAGTAAATAGTTACTCTGTGGGAGATAGATGATGAAGACGGGGGGTTAGTAACTAAGAATAACCGGGCTCGGCGTGGGACAGCCACAGATTCCCACGACACGCACTCACACACATACACAAACTAAACACAGCATGGGCGCACAGGCAGTGACAGAGAGAGAGAGAGAGAGAGAGAGAGAGAGAGAGAAGCTTTGCACCACTTGGAGTCAGACTGTTTTTTTTTAATGCTTCATTTGCGGCTCAGCAGCATCCCGTCCTGTGCCGAAGCCAGGAGCGACCCCGTCTCAATCTGAGCAGGAATAAGGTGAAACTCCGCATTTAAAGCCGCAAATCAAAGAGGCGAAGAACGCGGAGGAGTGCGGGAAGAAAACGCAACAAGAGGTTTTGGGATTTTGATGATGCCGAGGAGCCAGTTCCTACGATTTGTATCCAAATCAAGGCAAGTACACAATCATTTTTTATGTAACAGCGGCACTCGCTCGAATCCACAAAAAAAACAAAAAAAAACAAAAAAAACGGGGAGTTTTTATGAGGCAGCAACAGTGTAGTCAAGCAAAAGGTGTTTTAATCGCGAGTTAATCATCTCTGCTTTCTCTTGTTCATTTGGTTCAGTGAAATTAAATTATGAGTTCACTGAGATCCCCGCCTGTAATCCGAGTCCATTTTCATTACTGCAGTGAGATCATGAAGTGAAGTCACAGGGTTTGGGGTCAGACATTTATTCCCATCATGATGTATGGCTGCTTGAGTTCACTGTTGAGTGGAGTGTGTGTGTGTTGTTGCTCCACAGAGACACTGGAGGAGCTGCAAGAGGTTGGCATCTCATTAACTCAGCCACATGTCTTATTAAAGCAGCTATTTCCTGTTGTGTGCAATGCGGAGTAAACTATCTTCTCTGCAGTACTTTCTCCCTGTTTTTTTTTTTTTTTTTNTTTTTTTGCACCATTCTTTTATTTCTCTCCCCCATCACCCTTTCTCTCTCTTCTTCTCTGTCTAGTCAGAAGCCAGAGGATGACAGCAGTCAGGTCCAGTGGGACGTCCAGTCCAGTCTGTAGTCCCACTTCCTCCCACTCCACCCAGTCATCCCAGCAACCTGTTTGCCTAAGAGCATGCAGGAGACACCTGAGGAAAGGCAAGGCCCTGCAAACCAGACTCCACCTGCGCTCAGCCCCAGGTGTGTGGCTCCTTCTGGGGGCCGGTGTGGTGCTGGTGGGTTTGGGTGTGGCGGTGGCGGGTTATGTATCAGCAGCGCCAAAACCTGTGGGAGGTCGCGGCAGCTCCCACACTGAAAGGATGAAACTGGCGGGGCCGGTTGTGATGGGAGTAGGTCTCTTCATCTTCATTTGTGCTGCCACGCTGCTGTATGAAAACCGGGATCGGGATGTCCTCAGACAAGAGACACCTGATGATCTTGAGGATTTGAAGGAGGGAAACGGCTGGGAGGAATCTCAGGAGCAGCCCAGCTTCATCTGTCAGGAGCAGCAGGAGTGTAAAGATGGAGAGCAGGGATCCTGGAGTACTTCAGCCTACACGCTTTCCTTCTCCAACCAGAACTGGGATCCTCCACCTCCTCCTCAACTTCCTCCTCCCCCTCACAGGAATAGACATGCTATAATCAGCAGACCATTAGCACCACCTCCTCCACCTCCTCAGGACGCGGGAGGGAATGAAAAGAAAGATATGGACAGGAAGGAGGAAGCAGAGGAGGAGGAAGAGAGGGAGGGAAGGTCAACCCTGCTGACCCGTGTACTGCACCACCATGAGCCAACTTCTCAACCTCCATCCCCTTGCCCTTCTCCTTCTCACACCTCCATCTACTCAGACTCTTGCAACTCTAGTGAGATCAACTTTAACATAAGGACAGACTCTCCTCCACCCCCAGAGCACTGATGTCCCACTGGCTGACATTTAAAAGTTTAACACACACATCTGAGTCAGTGATTAAAACAAAACTATGCACTCCCCTGTAAACAGCTCAAATGTTTTGGTATGTTTTAGTGCCTCTGGGTGCTGCATTGGCTCTGACTCTGTGTTTTTGTCCTCCATCTTTCTCCGACCCACCCATGTTTGCAAGACTAAAGCTATGCCGTTTGATGTCAACTCGCAATCTCGTTTTTGGATTCACCCAGCCCAAATCCCCAAAGCCACTGCTTGTTTTACCATATTTGGACTTGAAGAGGACTTTTTACTCATTTGGGTGCCATTCTGGGAGATGGACACACTCCCTCAGTCTTCACTCTGCCTCCCTCTCTCACACACACATCTTGTGCAGCAGAGGTTTGGCATCTGTTTACTGGCTAGAGGGGCAGTTGTTGCTTAAGAGGATGAGCCAGAACTAAGTGTCAAATGAGTCTCTATCTAATCGGACACAAACTGTAATCTGCTTTTTATTTGAGGAAATTGTGTCTCAGTACAAAGATGATAAACATGTAACGGCCACGCTCTGCTCGCTGGACACCTACAGTCGCACTATAAATACCAGCTGGTGAACTCAAGCTCTGGTTTTAACTGTAATTCAAGATTTTTGATGCAGTTCCCTCCTTCTGATGAAGTGTGTTTAGGCAAGGATTTCAAACTTTGTTGCTCAGAGTCAAAAGGAATGACTGAAAAAGAGCTCTGTTATGTATGTTTGAGGAAGCTCGAGAGAAAAATCAAATCTGAGTCTATTTTCCCACCATCCTGACCTTTCATCTCTTCTCTCTTCATCTTCTGATTTCTATACTTTATCCTAACAAGATTTAACTTTAGCGGCTGGAAAATTCACTTTTTGAGTTCTGTACAAATGCCAAATAAAGCATATGTGCTCTCCAGTGTTTCAGCAAAACAATGCTGAGTAAAACGTTATCAGGTGTAATTAGGAAAAGTGAGCATGTTTGAATAGTGTGAGAGGTAAAGATCCTAATTATCCCCGGCATTTTCTCCTCCAGCCTCTAATTACACAAGGATCAGTCTGATGGTTTTTATGGGTGCTTTAGGACTGCAGAGCATTTCCTTGTTGTTCAGGCCCATGCTGGGATTCTGCCGTCCAGATGACGACTGAGACTGAAGTCTACAGTAATTCAAGCCACAGCCACACATTTCACTCATTACAGCACCCATCCCTCACACTGTGGAAGGTTTTGAGTAGGTATGACACTATTGGATAAGACATGTATATTTCATTAGCAGGGCTGAGTTGCAGAAATGTGTCTCTTAACTGAATCCTGCAACTATCTGCCAGCCTCCTTCATGCATATCACTCAGAAAAACACAGCACTTCTGTCATTCAGATACACACACACAGATACATACGCAGAGAGAGAAAGAGAACTCCTTCTTAGTATGAGATGCTATGGTGTGTTTAGAGGGAAAGATGCATGATTACATACTGATACTTACATAATGGCCAGTAGCTAACATTGGCAAAAGAAATAATGAAATCTTGTCCTCAGGAAAAAAAAAATACTAATACCAGAAAAATACTCAATTACAAGTCTTGCATTCAATGTCAAGATACAGTATATTACAAGGAAAACCCCCAAAAATTTGAGTAATAAGTTTTTTTTTCATTAACTCATATAAATGATGTTGAAAATAAATTGTCATTGAGCTGAAACAGGAGTATTGTAAGACTGAAAAATTGATATTTGGGAGAGATATTCAACTTTTACATGACAATAGTGATATTTTATAATCTTATGTCATGCTAAATGTTATATTTTATACTGCAAAGTAACAGCAGCTGTTGTAAATTTACAAGTAAACACTTGAGTAAATGTATTTAGTTACTTGTAGACTGTCTTTGTCTTGTTTCTCCATATGTATAAACAGTTGGATTTGCCAGGATGTAACACTGAAGAACTGATTAAATTTAGATGTGTAATCTCTCTCTTATGGTAAACTATCTGGAGGAAACTAACATACATGCAAAAACTACTGACACAAGTCTTTGTCTTAAGATAATCCCACAATTCTTTAAGAGGTGTCTTGTATATACATCTGTGTGTGTGACGCATTCACTCGGTGTTGTGTGTGTTACATAATTCAGTGAGGCTTCGTGCTGCATTGAGAGCGTGGTGTGTGTCTGTGTGTGTATGCGCATTGATACATATCTGAGCAGAGGAGATGCTGTAAGCTGCTTAACCCTGAGCTGACTCAGGATGCACGTGAGTCAGAATGAAAAAAAAAAAAAAAAANGAAAAAAAAAAAAAAAAATCTGTGATCAACATTTTTGTACAAAAGATGTGATATCATTGAAGCCAGTTGAGGTAATTTCCTCCCCTCTAACAGTCTTCGACCTTATGCAGCAGGAAATGGGATTCAGTCTGGAAGTATCAAATGGATGGACGACTTTACATGTTATTATGCAACATTCAAGCCATAGCTATTGTGTTAAAAGAGCTGATGAACCAAATTTTTTGGAATGAGCTATAAATTCCTTGTTGCATCACTCTGCATCTGTCCCTGTTCTCTCATAGATTTTACAGTCCAGGTTTGGCTTTTAAGTTACATCTACCCCCAAAATCTCAGCTGTTTGAATAAGGGCATTCCTTCAGCAGTGATGATTGGTGCAGAATAATAACAGGTGCTTTACAGTCTAATCCAATTTCAGCCATGCACCAGGCTGCTCTGCAGTCCTCCTGATGTTGTCTATGGAACCTATATAGTGCTGCAATGAAACGACAATTATTCTGCGTTTTTGCCATCATGATGCTCACACCTGCTTACGGTAAGATGAGGCTGCACATGGGTGCTGCCACAACTTGTATGTTTTATTTTACACCTCAAATTTCAAACAACTCTTCTACATATTACTGGTTGATAGATACTGAGAAGCTGCAGATTCTTTGCAGAGAATGTGAGCTCTACTCTTTCCGTGGAAGTTCATTCTGTCAAATAGGATATCTATCAAAAATACTTTTGACCTCACCTTATACATTTTATAAGTACATTTATACTACAATTGTATTTTCTCAATGACAATTTCTAAATGACAGATTCTGTTTAAAACACATTCTGATACATATTTGCCTTCTTTTAAACAAATTTATGGGCTGGTAGTCCAATTTTATATCTTTTTGCACTTTACTGAATAAGCTACCTTTTAATAAATTACATTTGGTGGTTTTGATACATTCTTCCCACTTGAAAGAATGACCTACCTCACTTAAAATTCTCTTATTCCACTGGTAGATCATTCCAGAGAGAGCAGCTCAAAATATAAGAGCACTAGTGTATCACTTCCAGCAAAATATGTGCTGATATATAATAAATCTACTTGTAAATTATCAGCAGGGTCAATTGACTTGACCCTGCTAATAATTTATTTGACCCTGCCCATGACTGTGAAGCCGACAGTCTGTCATATATGGAAAAGAGATTTAAATTAATTGCATTTGAGATTTCATACAAAGCACTGAGTGTAGTTATAAAATATATTTGCCAGATTAATGCAACCAAACACAATAGATGTTAAGTATGTTTTCCCCTCATAGTGACCCCCCCACTCCTTGTCTGCTAATTTACCTGAGCTAGCACTGGCTAACAAGATAAGAGAGGATAAGGATGGTAAGTGTTTTGAAAGTGGTTAATACCCAAGAAAGAAATTAATTGTTTTCCACTCGCAGCCGTGCCAAAATCAGCCATTTGGCAACTAAATGAGCTTTGACAATCAAAATTTAAACAGAAATTTCAGAAATGGTGCTGTGAGGTCCAAGGCTATTTGAATGCCAACACATTTTTGATGTTGTCTTTATATTATTTAATCGTGAAGGAGAACAATTACAGTAAGGTTGGATGAGTCCGATTTGTTCAGTCATAGACTGACACAACCAGAATAATTTATATAATATTGAATAAAGTGATAATTTTAGTAAATGGTAGCTGTCTTGCCTTTCAGCAGGGGGCACCACATTATTTTGTGGGAGTAAAGATGGTATGTCCCAATTTTTTCTATTAATTCCAGGGTCTGTGTCTGGTTAATAGAAACACGATGCTGCCCAAAAATTTGGAGCACTCCCTGAATAACACAAGTCATCCTCTCAAAGAAACTAATTCCAGACTGTTTGGGAATAAACAAAATATTTCTGGGCTGTGCAAGTGCTCAGCAGAATGCACCTCCTGAGTTTGGCTCAACTCTTCACTTATCACATACAGCACTCCCAAAATAGAATGTTTGAGCAGCAATCAGATAAACGTCTCAAATTAGACACTAGTTCAAATAAAAACCTAATCCAGATAATTTAAAAGAGATAAACAGGAATGCTGTACAGAAGCACTATTAGGGAATATACTGTATAACCAAAGCAATATGTAAAGCATAGTTTTGCAATATTTGCTGTGAGATCTGCATCTGTCTGCACTTTATGCAACTGGATGTAATGAGCATTTTCATACATTTTATCACTTACAGAATGAAATAATTATGATGTGGTCATACTGTCGTTTATTGCTGGCTACATGGCGAGAAACAGCATAAGGTACAAACACCAGCAATATAGAATATACGCAGGCCTCTGTGACATACCAAACATTTCTATTATTCATTGTTTGTGTTAGATGCTATACTCTTTGGCAATGCGGCTTTGTCATATTAAGTTGTATTGTCTGTTGTGGTGTTTTTTGCCATCAGGAGAGGAAGAGGAGCAGACAGAACATCTAATGGAGAAAGCAGGACATGAGGAAGAGGAGGAGCTGCTGGAGTGCTTCTGTTGTGACTTGGGCTTCTGGGACGCCTGTTTCACCACCAAAACCAACTGCAGCCATGGAGAGCTGTGTTACACGGGCCGAGGGAGGGCAGGTGTGTTACTAATCTGTTTGCTGGAGTGACATCTCAACAATTAGACAAGAATTAGACAGTGTTTTTGGAAAAAGTGTGTTTGTTCATAAATAGCTAAACTTTTGGGAAGAGTGTAGAGGTTTGACAGTACGGTAATTCATCAGGTTATGTCTGAATAAAGCTTTGTTGCGGGATATTATACTAAATACTATCATTTTGTCTTCACAGCTGATGTTCTGGACATAAAGATGTTGGGTTGTGTGAAGGCAGAAGAGTGTGAGGTGATGACTACAATGGAGTTCTTCCCTAACACCACCATCTATGTCATGACCAAGCATTGCTGCAACACGCCATTCTGCAACTCAGCACACACACTCCCAATTAACACACTTCTGTATCTCACTGTGGCTCTTCTAACTATGTGGCACCTCAGCAAAGCTTCAACAGGATCACATTAACCAACCTGCTCTACTTCTGTTGCCAGAGATGCATTCAAGATGTGTGAAGAGATGCTGAAAGGACTAAAACCACATGGAAGATAATCACTGCTATAACAGAAATGACTTTCATACTGACACTCAACTTAATTACAAAATACTATTTAGATGATGATGGTACAAACTGTACTACTTTACAGTTAAATAGCAAAACTTTTGTGTAATGTATTTATTAAATAGTTTTATAAGTATATAAAGTATTTTGAGAATGACTATAAATTGAAGAAATTGGACTGATACATATTTGTTATAACTTGAACCTTTCTAACATGTGCAGGATATTACATGTTTCAGTGTTACTATGTTCATCATATTAAAGTAACAGAATTTTTACTATGTGTTTTGATAAATATATCCTTTCTACAGATGTAACCTCAGTAAAAACCAATCCTTCTCCCAAAGCAACACTAACAGGAAGTAAATCACAAACTAACTTGGGCGGTGTCGGGATGATTAACTGCAGGTGAAGCAGAGCGGCTTAGTTTAGCTGCAGTTCAGCAGCTCCCCAGCAGAGGGCAGGAGTTCTTCCTTCATAAAGCGTTGCAGATCTGAATCTTTGTCTTCAAGGTCCAGGCTCAGGAACTTCTCCACCACACACTTGCACCTGTCAGGCACACACACACCTGTTTGCTTCACACACACACAGTTGTCTCTGCTGTGGGTTTACATTGTCATTAAGTGTTTGCAGTTAGAGTTTAGCAAACCTGTCGGCCTGTTCAGCTGATGACGGTTTATCAATGCGTTTAATGGGCCGTCCTGTTCTGTACAGTTCAGACACCTGAGGAAACACACACCCACAAACACTGTAAAGACTGTGCCTGCATTTGTGTGTGTGTTTATGTGTGTGCACACACCTCCACTCCTCTCTGTACAAGGCTAGCTGGCAGGCCTGCCAGTGTAGCAATGTTGGCAGCGTAGCTGGACTGGCAGATTCCCTCTTTCAGTTGGTACAAAAACACCAACTCATCACCATCCACCGCTGTCTCTAGAGTCTAAAACACACACACACACAAAACAGAGTAGACACACTCATATAAAACTGCAACTGAATTAAAACAAATCAGAAGTGGATGGCAGTCATACCAGACAATTAGCTAATTCCCTTATCTGCCATATATTTTGCTCTCCACGGTGTTCTGCAGCACATTCATTTGCAGACATCAACCCTCACCATATTTAACACAACTGCTTCAGTTTATATTGTTCTACCAGCTGAATTTTGTCAATACCAGAAGAGTCAGCAGGTCAGAAGAGGGTAAGAGCCCCAGCTGCAGCAGACTGTGGAAGTTAGTAGCCAACAAAACATGAGGAACATCTGCTGGAGCTTTTCTCAGCCAATAGGAGATCGATGCAGCCAGTAAGGACAGTCCATCCACCTATAGGGGAAGATTTAACCAATCTATAATGCAAATCTGTGTGATCTTTGTGATGTTCCTGATGTTACAGGCAATTATAATATTTATCAATTACTCTACTCTTTATTTTGGCAATCATCAAGCCACAGTAACATAAAGAACATCATAGTTAGCCACACATTATGTGCAGGTTTATTCAATTAGATTTACACACATACAACAATCAAATACAGTTTTACTTTGAGTAATCATGGAAGGAAAATCAACTGTGTATCTGTTTCTTTTGAAGTTTCTTTGTGCAGACAGACAGGCAGATAGATGTGTATTCAATTTACAATTATTTGGAACTTTGGAAAAAGGTCTTACAGTGTTTGTTCCTTTTCCAAACTCATCGATAAGGACTAATGAGTTGCCGGTGCTGCTGTTGAGAGCCTGGGCCATCTGGAGAATAGAGATGCAGACAGTTATACTGCACCATCTTCTTCAGTGGTTGTGTGTGCGTGGATGTTTGCGCATGAGTGATGTTTGTGGGCAGTAGGTGCTTGGTGCTTGGCAAAAAATGTGGCGCGTGGGAGTGGAGTTAAAGGACTGCAGTGTTGAGAGTTCATATATTTTATTTCCACACCTACAGACTGTGACATTCTCTCTCTCTCTCTCTCTCTCTCTCTTTCTCTCTCTCTCTCTCTCTCT
>VXCM01000063.1:0-24087 GCA_014773175.1 Lucifuga dentata | reverse complement strand
GGGGGTACGTGAGAGGAAGAACTCACGACTCTGCTGATGAGGGATGTGATATAATGGAGATCATCAGAGAACCCTTCACTGATGTCACGAAAGAGCTGAATGGACTGAGGGAGGTGACGCACTGTGTCCCTGATACACACTGCACTGTACACCGTCTGAAATATGCATACACACACGCACACACAAATGCATGCACACATACACACACCTCTTTGTATACAATTAACACAACCAAAACCAGACATAATACAATACGGTATATGATAGTGTAGCTCCAACCTTGTAGAGATTCTGCCAGTCTGTCACTTTAGTGTGAGAGAGAGACATCCTGCGTAAAAGACTCTATGCACACACACACACACACACACACACACACAATCATCACAGTCACTAGGCAGGCAAACATCAGTGTTCAGGTGGTGATTCAGTAGATAAGTTGTAAATGGTCACAGGTGGGAAGAACGGAGGCTTGTGGTCAGAGGCGTTACCGGGATGTTTCGGATGTTGCGTAGGGAGGACTGCAGGGTGCTCAGGGTGTCAGAGTTCTGAGGTGACGTAAAGAAACGGATCACTTCCTGTCTTCGGTGTAACACAGCAAGAACCTGTGTTGGCCGCAGGAACCACTGGCTGAGACAACAGAGGACATGACCTCCACTTATGGTACATCACAATCACATTACTGAACTTCACATCTTCCAATAAAAGTGGGATCTCTGGCAATAAGAGTGGTGTTTGTACTGTATGGTGCATAAATAATGAATGAATAAAGAAAAACACTGTATGGTAGATTTGAAAGAATGTATATTCATACAATATTTATAGAGCAGATTAGTGTAGGAAACTTGTTCTGTTCAGTTCAGTCTTTATTAAGCAATTTAATAAGCAATTTGGTTGCAGCACTGGGGCCATTGTTGCCATACAGGCAGAGGTGTTCAAGCATTGATATTACTTGATAGTAAAAGTTGAATAATTAAACAACATTGATTTTTTAAAATTCATTTTTGCAGCTTTGGTAATTTTTGATGTATTGATGTTTGTGAAGTGACCAGTTCGTTCTGGTTGATCGCTTTACAGTTCTCTCTGTTCTCTTTTGTTGGATGCCATGACTGTTTGTCTATATGTGACTAGATATGTTGCTCACCGAAGTAATCTGGAGCCAAACTTGCACCTGCAACGATTTAATATCCCTGAAACGTACATATAGGACACTATGTGTAAGACTTACATAAGCCAGGGAGGTGATGTTTTGAAGCACTACCATCAGAACCACGTACCGTACAGACTGAGTCCCTCCTTTTCACCCGAATGCAGCTTGTACACTGATGGATGCAACTCTGACTTGAAGATCTGAAGTACACTGTAACAAATACATGCAAACTAAAAGCAGTTTCACCAGGAGGTTTGGTTGCAGAAGAAGAAACAAGTTAAGAACGAGATTAACACGATCAGAGTCATCTTATGGAAATATATACTGTACAGCTTGTATATGTAATTGTGGGGAGGCCAGTAGAGATTTGAAAAACCTCTTACCTGTATGTGTCTCGGTCGATGCAAACCACACCTTTACTGTAATCAGATGAGCATAAGTTCTATTTCAGATATTTAGTTTTTCATTTTCAAAGTTCTGCACCACACAAAGACAGGGTGGTTTACTTGCAAGGTTTTGAAAAATGTATTCCATGCATTGCAGCATTCACTGCAAAATGTACAAGAGTAAACTGGTAGATAAGGCTGGAGAGCAGTGAGTACTGTAATTAAATACAATGCAGTAAACAGTCAAAGCATCATTGCACTGACTGATGGTTATTTCAAGAGACACATAGGAGATCTGATCATCACAGTCCTGTTTGTGTGTGTGTTTGTGCTTATAAATATGTTTGTGTGTCTTACAGTGTGTAGGCGTGGAACTGTAGGATAGGAACTCCAATACTGCTGTCTTCCAGCTCTACTCCCACTCTCCTCCTGTCCAGACATTTCAGCAAAGCACCCACTGCCCGTAGCTACACAACACACACACACACACACACACACACACAAATTAACATATAAACANACTGCCCGTAGCTACACAACACACACACACACACACACACACACACACAAATTAACATATAAACATAATAAAATGATTGACAGCTCCTGCAGTCTGATGGACTATGGATGAGGCAGTACATGAGCAGCTGGCTCACCATCAGGGGTGAATCAAAGCAGATGCAGGAGGAGAGGTAGGACATTTTCTCTCTCTCTGAGATGGAGGAGGGGAGGAAAGGCAGAGTGGAAGAAAGTAGTCTCTGCTTACTAACCTCCAGACCTGCAACACGACAGCTCTACAGCTTCAGTCCACACAAGAAAAAGTACACTCACTGATTCATAATCAAGGAAAATAATGAAAAAGACTTTTAAAAAATTGTTCCTGCTAAATAAACTTGGATGAATAGTTGATTATTATGAATGTGCTTGTTTACCAAAGTCAACATATGGATATGTCACGATCTCTGGGTTGTAGTCTGGGTTTGAACCTGCAATTTAACAGAAAGAAAAACTGAATAAAAGTCAAAATAGAAAAATCACACATTATCCTTACTGCTACTGATCTCACATAATAGAAATTGTTAGTGTTCACACATTGCTACAATAACGTGCTCAGGAAAGGCCTTATAAAGCAGAGAATATCACGTTATACAATAACTTGTCTCCTGTTTCACCATACATGCCTTAGGATAAAGCATAATTTATCCCATTCCACCTCTTGATCCTGAAACAACTCCGAACAATGTTAAAATAAAACCTGACAGTTTCTCACTACCTATAATGACCCCTTCTCACCCAGGACTTACCCAGTTGCTGCAAGAAGCAGGTCATGCTGCGCTCCTGCTTAGCACTGGTAATAATTACGTGGGGACTAACTTCCTGGATGACTAAATAAGAGCAAGTCATAGCAAAAATAAGGCAAACACAAGCAGTTTATATACAGGGTATAGATAAAATGATCATTTCTGAACATTTGGAGAAAAAAAATCAGGAAAAACATAAACTGGGAAAACAAGCCAAGAATGATTTCTTGTAATTGTCTACCTCTAGTCAGTAGGTGGAGCTTGTAGTCGTCAGGAGTGTCTGCCATATAATGCAGACTGCAATCTTTACTGTCATAGAAACAGAGACCCAGGTGTCCTTGCTGAACCAAAACACTCAATAAAACCTAGAAATAAACAGAAAAATAGACGTGTGTGTATCTCAATGCTGCAACTCTCCAATCAGCTGGAAAAGTTAGTTTGAGTTTGGGTCTTTTATGAATGTTTGTGTTGTTTCTACATTTGAGATGTATCATGATCATGTGTCACAGATGTCACCATATATTTCAAAGATAATTACAAATCAAACTTTAAAAACGCACACAGGTTGTTTTGCAAACACTTAGTGCTGTTTTAAATTTATGTCCAGAATCCAACTGGAACAAAACATATTCAACTGTTTTTCCTTCTGTGGAGGAACATTAAAAAAAAAAAAAAAAAAAAATTCCTAAACTGTGACACTGCTATTCCCTCAATTAAACAGAGCTGGTAACTGGAAATTAGACATTTTCTAGGTACTTTGATAACTTTGAGCATGTGACTCTATTATTATATATGAAAATACAAAAATTGAAATATATTCTCAATAATTATATTTAAATTTTAATATTTTCATAGAATATTTTGCAGACTCCTTGAAGATCTGGACATGCCTTCAGAAACAAAGTAAGACTAGTCAAATAACTCAGGTGACCTCAGGTGACTCTTGTTCCTCTTCCTCTTCTCCATTTATGCTAGGAGCAAAACCAGCCCCTTCTCCTCCTCTTTGACCTTCTCTTGCTGCCATTAGGTGTCAATTCTACATAGAATCAGACAAATTACACTTTAATTTGACATATTTATTTACATATATCAGATATTGAATAAGAAAAGACAGAGCAATCCGTCAATGATTAAAAAAAAAGCTAACTGTTAGCTACCAGCAAACTAATGCGAAAAATTAGCTGCTACTTAGCCGGCTTGCTATTGCAGTTAAAGTTGCATTTAAACTTCTTTAAGCAAACCCATACTCCTAATTTAGTTACCATATTTTTACATGAGATGTTGAGGTAAAGTCAGTGAGCCCTCGGAGTCGTTAAATTGACAGAAAGTAGATAAAGTTTTGTCTAATATAGGCTTGTTTCCAGAAAACAATTTATCACGCGCTCCATTGCGCATAAAATGGCTCCATTCAATTTAGCTCTGCCAGGAATCCAAGCAGTGTCAGCATTCATAATACTACGGCGCTGGCACTGAAAAATCTAAATGGAATCCAGCCAGTGATAACAATATTAATTACGTCTGCGTTTTTCGGCGTAATCACGCCTTGGTGAAAATCATTAATTGATAAAGATTTAAAGCATCAATAATGTGTGTTGTGACACGAAGCGACAGAAGTGATCTGAAACAGAAAGTCGGTGGTTAATGGTCAGCAGACCCAACATTATCAACTCTCAGGAGTGTTTTTCCACCTAATGAATGAAAGTCCAGTATTTACTTCTTGTTCTATTTTGGTCTAAACCCCTGAGAAATTATAGATCTTAATCTTGCTGCATACTAAACTTTCTTCATAGCTCATAGTCAGTAGCTTTGTTGTTGTAGTATATAGTGTGGACAATGAATATACATCAGTTTAGTAAATGAGGCCTATATTTGATGTTTTAAAAGTCAAGAGGTGAAAATGACAGCCAGCATTCACAGTGCTGTACACTACAGCACAATACTTATTTGTTAGATTTATGTATAGAATTCATGGTTCAAGATTCACTTTATGTAACTTACATTTCAGATTCAGAAGTAGACTCCAGACAAATAAGATTTACAGTGAAACCACATATTTGTTAAATATGGTAAATGTGAATTTTAACAGCCTAAGAGTTTGTGCCAAGTTTATTACTTACATTAAAATTTGAGTCAAATCTGATGGTGATCTAGCCAATGATTTTCATGTAAAGAAACTTATAAAGCATTTCACAAAATTTAGTTAATTCAGATGTTTATTTGGGATCTTTTCTTTATGAGCAAAAGAAGCAACAATATNACAAAATTTAGTTAATTCAGATGTTTATTTGGGATCTTTTCTTTATGAGCAAAAGAAGCAACAATATGTCTGTCTAACTTTGCTGCCTAAAAGCTGTTGTGTTGACAGTCCACATAGAGCCATCAGAGTAGGTGAATCATCTGAGGGAGAGAGAGAGAGAGAGAGAGAAATTAAAATGTATTAGTTTCAGACTTCAGTAGCTCCGTTATAATTTTCCTTATTATAACCATTGCAGGTATTAACTAGTGATGAGTGGCTTAACAAATACCACAAGTACTGATATAGATACTACCTAAATATAAACAATGCAGTCTTCCAACTTTGTGCACAGTAGTAGTAGTAGTACCATTATTACTTCATATCAGTCAAAATCGAAAATTATGATATTACTCATCACTGGTTAGCCTGACACTCATTGTGCAAAGTAATAGTAATACCAGTATTGTAGCAGTAGCTTGTCCCCTCGCGCTACTTGCAGCTGGAAACAGCCACCATCCAAGGAAGGTCCTAAAAAGCTATGCCAAAGAAACATCCATCAACATGTCTCAGAGTCCTTGCATCAGCATTAGAACCAGCAGGACACACTCAGGAATTTGGAGAGGTATCTCTTCCATCTCTTTGCCTGTCATGATATGTGGTGAAGTGTGAAGCTAAACAAACTCTGAAGCCTCAGACTGACACCTCCTCTTGCCAAAGGCCCAAACTTTGTCCATCATGCCAAAGCTGATTGGTTTTGAGCTCCCAGCCCCAGCATTGTGAGTTTCCTCCTACCAGCATATTGTACCCAGAGGCCTGCAGAGTATAGTTCTGCCTGGAAATGCCCATGATGCTGTGCCTTCCTCTGTGTATAGGTTCCCCAGCACCTCCCAGATGTCCAGTCCACTCTTCACGCCCATTTCTGTCCTCACCCACAGCTCAGGTGCACATGTTGCTTGCTGTCTGCAGGCAGAAAACAGAAAGTTAGGTGAAGAGTGAACAGAGCTGCAGTGTGGAACAACTGAAGAGTTCAGTGTGACTATTGGAGAAACACCAGTTTTGTCTAGACTTGTTCTTCCTCCACAGAGGTATAACCTCTAATGAGTGCCCCTGTAGTGAGCTATTAATATTTGTGAACAAAAATGAGTTTAAAAAAAAGATGTTATTTGCAGCTATAGCATGTGAACTGAATTAACTGAGGAAAGTGTAACAGAATAAGGCAAATTAAAGCAGCACAGTAGAAAAGATAACACAAATCAAGATGAATTAGTAGAGTGGAATACAGTAAATTAAAGAAGGATAATAGAAATGTGTAAAGCTGAGCAGAATAAGTTAATGTGGACAGGGTAAAGCAGAGTGCAGTAAAACAGGAGTAAATCTTACCCGCTGCTGTGCTGATGCTTCCCTCTGCTCGCAGCGTGCAGGCTGTTTGCTGGCATCCTGCGTGCCTCTTATCAAGCGCCCTGATTATCGCTGCTCGGTAACGTAACCGTAACGTGTTTGGTGTTTGTGAGGACGACCTCCGCGGCGGGAACAGCACAGTCCATCACTCAGAAAGACGGGGCGGCGGTGATAAGGACGGAAGACGCGACGCGCTTGTAAATTAATGGAAACCGAACACAATCACATTGAAATTGTGTCACATTACGGTCACTCTTTTAGGCGGAATCAGGCTTCACCTCTGTCTCCTTTTATTTTCGTCATCTATTTCCCTTTTTCCTTTTCTTTTCATCGCGTCCTGTAATGGATGTAAACATAGACGGCGAAACAAACGAAGAGAATCAAACTCGGACATTTTATTAATAAGAAGAGAAACAGAAAATAAAACCCAAAGCGGCTCATTATTCCGTCCTGCGCATGCGCAGGAGAGCGGTGGAGATTGTTGAAATTTTAGACCGTTTTAAGGCAATAAATCATATTTAGTAAATGGTTATAATCGCCCACTCAGGTATATCCTAAGAATAGCCACATTAAACAAAATTAAATGTAATCTTTGAACCAAAAACCTTAATATAACTTTCTCACTTTACACCCAATAGGCCTCACCAGACTACATGACCAACAGGAACAATCTGGGAAGACAGCAGTTACTTCTTCAAATTCTGTATTACTACAAGGACGTCAACCCATAGAGCAACTGCAAAGCCTCACGATGCCTAAATAAAAAAAGATACGTCAATTTTTTTTTGCCTTTGCCTTTTCTTTTGCCAGTGTGTGTGTGTGTGTGTGTGTGTGAGTNTTTTTTTTTGCCTTTGCCTTTTCTTTTGCCAGTGTGTGTGTGTGTGTGTGTGTGTGAGTGACAGTAATCATCTTCATATAATTTTTGTGAGTGTTAAACAAACAGGCTTTTGGGTGCTGGCTGTCCTATCATGTTGACATCTACAGCCCCAATAAAGTTGCCTAATGTCTGTAAGACAAAAATGAGGGCTTACCAACTCATTCAAAAAGTGCATAGATGAAATGGGCAAAACATGTCATGTATTAGGAATGTACTGGAGAAACCCACAGAAACTCACTTAGTGTTACTGATATTTGCGTTTTTATTCTTCAACACTGTTGAGGCTTGTTTCTTATCAAATTGTACAGTTACATATGATGGATGTATATTTATATATAGAGTAGATATATATCTATATAAATATAGAGTGTATATATAGAGTAAAGATTGGGTATAGGGTCATCTCAGGATATGTCAGCAAACATATTGTCTCATTGGACGTGATGACGATGGTGCTCTCCTCCGAATCCCCACTGGCATCTGTGACTTCAGTTTTGTTAAGCCTGGACAGACAAATTTTTTTGATCCAGATAAATGACTTCATACCACAAGGTTTCAGACATGTCAGGTATGAGAGGATGATTAACTGTAAAAATCTACCTTATCCTGTTGGCACCAACTGCCGCCCTAGAAAAAACAAATGATACAATACAGGCAATGAGGTTTTACAGAAGATAATCCAAATCCCTTATATTGGTCTCTGTGCATGCTACACAGACTTTTAATATTGTTAAAAGTGCTGAAGATCACTTAGTTATGCAGTGTTGAAAAGTGTAGACTGCTCAGTTGTTTGCTTCCATAATGAAGATCTAGATGACTGTTCAAAAGCAGAAGCGTTAGAATAATTTTGATATTCATAACTGGCATAGTGTTCATTTTTATACAGAGCCTGGGGAATCTCAGGGGAGACATACTTGATAATTTGAGTGCAGATATTGGAAATTAAGTTATAGGTTGTTGTAGACAGTGGGGTCAGCTAGAGGCACCCAGGAATGCTTGTCTTGTAGCAGGGTAGCAGCTCTCAGCGTTGAGGTGCCTTAAATCCTTCAAATGAGTAGCATTAAGTTATTACTTATGAACTTTATTTAACTTTGTCCCCTTGACACTCATTCATACAGGTTTGATATACATTGGGCCTTTCAGCACCCCTTATTTATGATTATTTGCTGGCCATTGACTGCCAGACGTGCACACATGCCATTAATGTTACACAATGTGAAATAAATAGTGAAAACTGTCAGGTTATGGGTAATCTACATATATGGACAGCTTGGATTTATTACAGATTCCATTCAGTTATTTTGGACTGAGATATGTGGCTGTACTTCAGGTTTTAGCCATAAAAACTAATGCTACCTTTGACATTAAGTTGATGATCATGCAGTTCATAAAACAGTGGTTCTGGAGCACTTCTTTGTTGCAGATGGAAGTGCAATAAATGCAAAGAACATGAGCTCTGAGCAAAGAAGGAAGATGTGCAAACTATTTAACTTGAGAGCAGGATTTAGAAATTGAACTGTATCATTTGTAAATTCATGTGCACAAATTATTTTTGTTACCTTGAATTAATAATTTGTGTGGATGAACTGTCAAATGTTTCTGTGTATCAGTACACTTCAGCTTTTGTCAACTATTTTCAATGTCAGTTTGATATAGCCTTACCAACAGAATTCTTCTTGTAGTAAATCAGCCCAACAACTACAAAGACCAGCCCCAGCAGCAGACCTGCTGTCCCAACAGCTATTTTATTTCTGTCTGACTCTGGCATAGGATCTGAAAAAAAAAAAAAGCAGAAACACTGAACGTTATTTCTATTCATTAATATTTTAAGATTGCATCCCAGAGTCTAAGGAGGTTTCCTCTATGGAGTTTCTCCATAAATTTCACCTTAAGTTTAAATTAAAACAACATCTTCCACAGTTTGACAGGAACACATATACTGTATCTATCTTCTAACAATTTGTTGCATATTTGATGCTTACTGAGTGAAGCATTAAACCAAAGATGCTTCTTTTGCCTGCACTTACATCCAAAGAAAATGTTATAGGTGTGTGTATATAACATACAGGTGTGTGCAATAATACCTGTGTGTATTTTATAAAATATATATAGAAAACTTATGTTTTTTTTTTTAATTTACAATGAAAACAGTGTGTAATCAAATAAAAATTTCACAGAGATAACTATGTTATTTATACAACTGTACCTTAGAGCATTAGCTAAATCTCATACCACATGCACTTCACCTGTACACATGCACACTTGTCATACCCCAGTCATAAAGCTTGGGCTTCGTTAGGCTGGCATGCTCCACCATACAGGATATTTTCTCTCCAGATATGGGGGTATACTCCAGGTGGGAGTGGATCTGGTAGAACCAATTTCCATTAGACAGTTCCTCAGTTGAGGTCACATCAGATGTCATTTCCTTCCCATTCCTCAGCCAGATTACTCGAATTTGTTTGGGATAAAAGTTGTACACACTGCAAATGAGCATGGCTGGATGCTTGATGCTGGCTGCTTCAGTTGACCTCAGCTTGACATAGGGCTCAACTAGAAGAAAACACCAAATATACAAATGACCATCAGGAAATACATATTTGATTTATAGATTTGTTTAGGGCTTTAAGATGATTTCCATTATTTCCTGTTATAATCAAAATCACCTGGTGCCACTAAAGGATAGTATACCGGGATGAGGCTTTTGCAAGTGTTTGTATTCTTTATCATTTGTTTCACATAAGAAGGATTTTTGTTGAGGGCTTCTGCAACTTTTTGTGCTTTTTCTGTGTAGGCAGTCCATTTCTTCAGAGTGCTGTTGTATTGTAAAATAAAAACCTTGTTGAAGAAATACTGCTCCAGGTACACAGCATCATGACCATCACTGGATCTGAACTCACAATGAGTCCAAACATAACCAAAGATACCATCTGTAAAAAAACAAACAAAAAAAAACAAAAAAAAAACAACAACATTGATATGGACAATTATTATTATTATTATTATTATTTTGGATCACTTCATTTTCTCACACGGTTGAATCAAAAGTAGCCAAAAAATATGTGAACAGAAGCTTGACTTTGTCAATCTGTCATTTTTTTTTCTTTTATATTGCAGCAAATGGATATTTAGCTTTAATAGCTTTAGCTGTCTTGTCTATTTGCTATTTTAACAGTAGTAAAAATAAAAATATGACGGCTTCTCAAATGTCTACTTTAATGTTACTTACCCAAGCTGGAGCATGACGGGAACAGGAAAAGGATAAAAAAGATACGAAGAACAGACATATTACCCTCTAAATGAGACAGAGCCTGAGAAACTCATAAATAACACTGAAGTAAAGCTGATTCTGTGTTTATAAAAATGAGGAAGTAGAGTTGCTGACCAATAACAAATTTGTTCCTCAAGAGGTGTGGCACTCCTTGTTCTGTTATTTGTTTTCATGCTCATAGTTTCATGTATTTACTTCTTCTTTACTTCTTGATTTACTACTGCTTAGCCTGGTTTTATAACAAAGATACCATCATCATCAAAATATACTTTGTTCAAGATCTGCAGATTTTTGCCATACATCTTAATAAAGAGACAGAAGTGTTGATGTCGATGATCCCACATACTTTTATTTCCAGATATTAAAATTATAGCATATCTTAAAATAAAATTACAGCATGTCAAAAAAAAAAAAAAAAATTTTAAAGCATATCCATGACATATACTTAAATCACTATGACCATGATATTGCTATCTCATTGTGTTTTAATCATATTTTTAAAGAAGTTATGATGCTGATTTGCAGGAACAGAAAATTAAGTTTATGTGGAGAGATTAACTGTTGCTACTGGAAAAGAAGGTATTTGTTAAACATGCCTTTCAGTTTATATAGCCAAGAATAAACATAATAAACAATTACCTACTGCAACAATGCCAAACAACTAACTTTGATTTATTCAAATGAATAGAATGAAGGGAAAAAGAAATGTTACATTTTCACTGAAACATAAAGAGCTTTGTGCCCATATCTGTCAAGATGGAAGGACCTATCTATAGAATCTTGAAAATGGTGAAGTAATTCCTTAAACTATATTTATTTGTGTATATCTAACTGCACATTTTACAAAGTAGAATGATCCACAGCACCTCTGATATTCCTTCTTAGAGCAAAATTGAGGTTTAGAAGGCAATAAATGGTACCCGTTTGGGTCATCCTCAAATGTGTTACAGTAAGACAGTAAGAATACAGTATAGTAAGAATACAGTAAGTACAGTACAGTAAGAATACAGTAAGAATTATTTCAAATTGATTAGATGCAGCAGTGTATTCAGTGGCCCTATTTTTCATTGCTTCTATTGGTTTTGTCATTAACTTTGACTTTTTTTTTTAGTTTTAGAGCTCTCACACTCAGCTGTACAAATTTTTATTCATTATTTACTGTGCAATTAAACAATGAGTTTGTTAAACAACGCGTAGTATTAATCTGCAAAAGTGTGGAATTTCTCTATATTCTTCTGCTATGTGTGTATGGTCTAGTCTAATGCAATTCAACCTTAGCTGCACAAAAAAAAAAACAAAAAAAAAACTAAAATTTATACAAGAAGCTCCTGCCTCAGTTCCAAAGTCATTTCTATGTAACTATGCAGAGAAATGTTTCTAATGGTGTCGTATGGCATGGTGTCCTTTGACGATTAAAAATGTCCCAGTTGTGACGCCCAAAAAGCCCAATGTCAGTCCCAATCCACAGAACACCTCAAGTCCCGGATGATGAATCACATTGGGCTCTGTGAGAGAGAGGGTGAGATCAGACTACTGTTGAATAACATATGCAAGGAAAATCAGTCATAAAATCAGTCATTTTTTAAAAAAATCAGTCATTTTTTAAAATATTTAATTAAAAATTTCATAAAACAACAATTACCCCAGAATCTCATTAGCGGCTGTTGCAGGGCTGAATGTTCCACAATGCAGCTGTATATGTCCCCCTCCCTTGGTGTGAATGTTAGGGTTGAGAACATGTGGAAGGTTTTGTCATTATTAGGGTAGTACCGACTGAGAGAAACCCCATCTGACAAGACATGGCCATTTTTGGTCCAGATAACTTCGATGGAGGGTGGATAGAAGTGATTCACAAAGCAGATGAGGCTATTTGCAACTCCCACCTGAATTTCTTCTGAGGGATAAATTGTACTTTCCGGGGCATCTTTCAGAGTCAAATGATAATGTCAAAAGACACACATTAAAACCTTTAACAACATTCAATCAGTCATATTACTTCATATATGATGGTTAATAAGTATATAAAACCTTTACCTTGTTCTTCTGGTGGATAGTTCTCTTCCTTCATCAAAAATGCAACAATTGTATAACATGCACGTCTATGGCTCAGAGCTTTCCTAATTAGTCTTGAATCATTGAATAAACTTGGGTCAATAGAAACAAATGCAGGCCAATTGTACACAACCTTCTCTTTTTGGAAATCAAAATAGAAAACCTCTTCCCCATCAAACTCTAAATGTATCTGAGTAGAGCCATTGAAAAAGCAGCCCAGAACAAAACCAGTGTCATGGGAAACTGAAAAACAATAAAATGGGAAACAATGAATGACAATGCAATGACAATGAATTTCAAAGTATTGTTACAATCTATAATCATTTCATTGCAAAAAAGGTGATATTGCATATAGCAACTAACCCTGGTAATATCTATCAGCAGGAGATTAATGAAACAACTCATGATTGTTCCATTACATTGCAGTTAAGATCAGAGTGATGGAAATGCATTTATTCAAGTACTGTACTTCAAAATATTAGCTTTCATACTCCACTAAATTTATGTGATGGCTACAGTTGCTATTTACTTCGCAGAGTTAAATTTTACAGCTGCATTTACATGGACCCTAATATTCTACTAATAATCGGAATAATAGCCCAATCAGAATAACACTGCATATAGTGTAACCTCCTCAATCGGAAGAGACTGACCCAATTGGGGCCAATCGGAAGGAATTTTCAATCGGGTTGACAGGGGTGGTTTAAAACTTTCATAATCCATCCAATCGGAAAATATTGCGCCTAATAACCATGTAAACGTTTAATCCAATAGTTTCTCTCTGGTTGGAATAAATATATTCTTTCTGACACTACAGATTGCTGCTTAATTAGAAAGAACAGCAGAAGCATACTATTCCCAGGACACGATGTGGGTCCATCTTTGTATTAACAGGCGGAACGAGCGAATGAATGAATGAATGAATTTAATTTTCTCAATAACGTTAGAAAAAAAAACTTCTTCTCTTCTCCTATTCACGGTATTGTGCCGAAATCTGCATCCCTGCCGAAAATTGGCCACTTAATTCTGCCGAGATTTGTATCCCCAGTGTAAATAACTTTCTGAAGATGAAGGAATGAAATGACATTTAAAAACTCACATTTAGGGTTATTTTTGTGTGACAGAGTTTGGTGTTCAAGCCTCCTCAGGAAGTAACGAATAAATACTAAGAGTGGAGGACTGAATCGCGGCTGCTCAATAGACATGCTAGGTAATTATTGTTATTGCCTCTAAGATAATCACTGTTTGATAAAAATTATTCAAAGAAATAAATACTGTCTTGGATTACATATGCATTGTCCGCGAGTGGGGATGCAATCTGGGCACACACCGGCAGATTAGACGCTTCACAGCAGGTGGAACCACTTTGCGCATGTCAAAAAAATTATAGGCCTATTCTGATTAAATGCTTTGGGGCATAAACGCACATCTTATCTGTTCACTTTATTTAGCGTCCATGTAAACAGTTAAGTTGGAATCTCTAATCAGAATGATTCCAATCGGGTTGGAGAAATATTTGTCCATGTAAATGATAATTTCATAAAATAATCTTCTTTCTTACTTGTATGTTTACTCCTTACACTACAACCTTTACTTTTAATGGTAATCAGATCAGAAGAGTAATACATTTAAATGTTATTCTTACTTTCTGAAAAGGCACCCAAGGTGTTGAGCAGCAGGATAATGAGAGATAATTGCTTCATGTTTGAAGTCCTGATATCGGTCACGCAGACGTCGAAGGGAGATTCGCAGAAGAGGAAGACCGAGTGTTNTTTTTTTTTTTTTTTAATCACTATTGCCAGGAAGGAAACTCGCAAAGGTCATGTGACCAGTGACCACAATATATGCAAAAAATCCGACTAGCAACTGTATGCTTCTGGGTCACTGATGTATTTTAATGAAACTGTTCATATTTTCCCACAAGTTACAAACATTGAGTTGCAATCAAATTTTAAGCAAAATATTTTGTTGAAATTAAACTTAGACCACAGCGCAACAAATTTTTCATTTACGTCTGCTGACGGTAAAGCACCAGCCTAACTGGTTTTGCAGGACAGAGATTGTGTAATTTGGCAGTTGCTGAGAAATGAAATGTGTTATGCAGGGTTTCATTAGAGTACATTAAAAATTACAAATTAATTACATCTATGTACTGTAAAACATTCTCCAGTGTTTGTAGTCAGATAATTAAAAAAAAAAATCTATTTCTTGTTTCACCAAGAATTTAATATTACTTTAATGTTAAAAGTTCACTCTGGATGCTCAACTCCTGTTATGCAAATTGATTAAAATTAAAAATACTTCATAACAATAATGGTATTTCCTAGTTATAATCATTCACCCTCTCTTTGTCAGAGGTCAGAATATTGAGTGTTTTATGCAAACATGAATTAACGAAGAAATCCAGATCCAAAAATTAATCTGGATTTGTGGAACTAAACTTGAATCGTGTTCTTTCAACAGATTTTCCAGTAAAATGATGGATTATGGAGTCAGTTTTTGTTGGTCTTGCCTCTTTTCATTTATGTTAAGCTTTTAAAATAACCATAGAAAAAGTATTTTTATATAATTGCTCTAATGTATTTAATCTTGTAAGATTTAATAGCTGCCTTGTTACAGCAAATAACACTGAGGGAACTCAGGTCAGCATTTGCACATAAAAAGAAGGCAGTGTTCCTCAACAAAGTTCAATGAAAATGCATTTACATGCAGCACAATACAGACAATTTAAAAGAATGACAGGTTTCAAGGCTAATGCTGCGTTCGAGGTACCTCGGAAGTCGGGAAGTTCCAACTTCCAACCTCAAAACGTTCCAGCCAAATGTAAAGAAAAAAACATGGCTGAACACCAATAAATACTATAAGATTAAATAAACTTAGTAATAGATGCTAACTAAAGTAAAGTTAGACTACAGGACTGTCTGGTTGTGCTGTTTTACAATGATATTAATCAAAGTATTAAACATTTGTGCAGAGAAGTAATATTCTGAAATTATTCACTTACGTATCAATGACAAACAGTTATTATACACTATAGATAGTTAACTTAGCAATATATTTTTACCTTTTTATTTCAATGTCACGTTAGAAAAAAATACTGTATTTGCCTGTTAGCTGATCATTTCCATTCACAAAGCTCGTTTTTTTTTTTTTTTTTTTTTACAAAGCTCTTTCCACGGGCGCTGACACGTTCATTGACGTCATACTTGTGAAGTAGGGGTAGATCATTTTGGTCTGAGTTTCCCAGTTGGAGTTCCAACTTCAAGCCGTTCCAACGCATTTTTCAAAGTAAATCGGAATAATCCGATTTCCGAGGTAGCTCGAACGCAGCATAAATCCATTCTGGATTTTTTTTTTTTTTTCCCCCCCCAAATCCCAAATCCCATGTTTTTCGGATGCTAGGTGGCGCTGGTGGTCTGAAAATGTGTGTGGAGTTGCTTGTGGAAGAAGCCGCACGTTGGTGCTGTTCTAGGGCATGTGGCGAAGACGAACGGGGCCGGCCGTGCTCCTCCCTGACCCGGGCCCGTCCATGAAAAAAACCGACCGAGCGGCAGAAGAGCTGGGGAATGCACGACGGGACTGGAGAAACAGCAAAACCTAGAAACGCTGATACTCCAAAACATGGAGTGCCGCCTGCTGTACGGAATTACCGAATGTACGCTGATGTAGCCGGTCAGTGAGTTTGTCAAAAGCAAAAGATTCAGCTTCTACTTTGTTTTTTAATCGTTTGCGTTGATACAAACATCTGCAATGATGCGATCTATGGACTGGAGTAGGACCGCTGCGGTTTTACTCTGCCTTCTGGTTTACCATGTCTCCAAAGCTGTCGCCAAATCACTACAGGAGGACCGAACCAATGAAGGTAAAATGCGATTTTTTTATTCGCCTGCCTTGTCTGCGAAGATGGCTAGCAGGCTAATTTGGAGGCTAACGGTGCTGCTAGCCAGCACGGATGCTGATGTGACTTAAAGTTAGCAAATGTTAGCGAGTTAGCTGGTGGCAAGCACCCAAACGTCAATGTCGCTGAAATGTTTGGGTCACAGTGTCAGTCTGGTTTTCTGTGCTTGGGTAATAACTGAACTTTAAAACACTCTAACTTTTCTCAAACTGCAATATGGCTTTGTGAAAACACGCTCTTATTACCAGTGGTTTAAAGGATGAAGTTGTATTGCCCACAGTGACAGAGTGAGTCCAGCTGCTGGGATTTATCACGATCGTACATTTCAGCAAAGGTGTGTGTGTGCGCGCTAAGGAAAATGTATGCTTATTCATTCAAATTGTGGGGAGTCCCCCAGTAATGGAGTCTGTCCCCATAAAGTTAACAATTTTAAGGTTAAATCCAGGTTTAAGATTATGTTTAGAATTAGGATGAGGTTAAAGTTAGCTAAGGGTTAGGCATGTAGCTGGTAAACTTCCAGAGATTGTAGTAAGTCAATACAGTGCCATGTAGTAATGTAGTACAAACATCTGTGTGTATTGCAGAGGTTGTACTGTTTGAAACATGCATTTAATTTTCTGTTTGCTGTTTAGACAGATCCTGGTTCTGCAGCAGTAAGTGTCCACCTTGCTCAGGTCTTCCAAAGCAAGTTGATGAATCCCACCAGCTCCAGTTTTATAGCTGACATTGTATTTTCAACACCTACATTTCTCCTTAGTCAGGTTCTCACACCACCACCTGCAAGCAGACTCCTGCAAAGTCTGAAAGGCAGCAAGAAGCGCTTTATTCTTATATTCTTTTGGCATTCATTCAGGCAATACAAAATTGCATGTCACAGTAGCTTCTAAAAGACAGCTACATGTTATTATCCATCCCTTTTATCTCCCACTTGCATGCATGTGCACATCCTCACTACAACAGGACTTCATTAGCTCTGTGTTGTAGTTAGATTCTCAGTCGTTTCTGTGTGCTTACAGGTTAGCTGGCCTATGTGTGGTCATCTCACTGCAACTGTGTTTAGAGTAGAACGCTCTGTGTACACGTAGTTATAAGTATGAATGTAAACACACAGTAACTTATGATAAATCAGAAGAAATACAACACTGCACAGATATTCTCTTCAGGGGTCAGTAAGCAAGTTTGTGGTAGTTCTGCTGCAAGTCTCTCTCTCTCTCTCTCTTTCTCTCTCTCTATCGTTCACTTTGCCCCAGATTGACCTTCAGTTGTCTCTGGGGTGGTGGTCAGGTCAATACTGCGATACTGAGGGTTTCTCTTGGTCTGTCCAGCAGACAGCATGGCTGAGTGGATCCAGACAGACAATACGCCTACAGATATAGATTTCACTCACATTAATGCTTGCCATAATAGGCATGGCATTGCATCTCCAACTGAAAGTCATAAGGCTGATCAAGGGTTGCCAGAAAGCAGATGAACAAATCATATTGTCGCCAGCCAGCCAAGCTACATTTTAATTACATGATATTAGGTGTGAGTGCCCACTTTGGAGAGGGTACCTCAGATACTGAAAATGAGGGAATAATAGTATTTATGACAAGCCTCAGAACTTGTATTTGTAAGTAAAGTCCCTTTGACACGTGCACTCTAGTCAGGAAAAGTTCCTGCTATTGTTGAGGACAGCGGGATGTGAGAATGCACGCTTGAAGCGGAATGCAGGACAAGTTGTTGCGGCAGTTGTCCTCCTCAGAGCCTAGTAACATTCCCGGATACACCCATGTAAGAACAGGGAGCCGGAATATTTCAGGACAAGCGAATGAGAGTGCTGATCCTGTATTTCTGTGACTTGCTTGTGACAATATCCTTATCATGTTGGCGCCAAGCAGTATTTCCAGAAGTAACTACACACTGTTTGAAGAAATGTCTGGAAAGTGGACTAATCAGAGGATCTTGTGCAGCGTACTTTTTGCATGTCATCTTGCCTTATTCTTCTACTTTATTCTCTACATCTTGGTGTTGGCAAAGCAGCTTTTGGGTGCCTTACCTCCACCTGTTGGTTTGGAGGGAACGTTGTACCCTCTGCCTGACGAGGAATGTCAGGTTCAAGTGAGAACATGGTCGTTGGGACCATTGTCCTGCACTTGGCTGGAAGGGACATTCCCACACCAGGTAGTCCTGCCTCGTTCTGGTGTACATGTGTGGAAGGGGCGTAACATGTAAACTGTAATGCATATATTGGATAGAGTCCATTTGTCCTTCAGCGTGGGAGTGGAGACCTAATTGTTGTGTTTCCAAATGAGGTGATGAGGTTGAGTATCTAATCTTACTTTTAATCCAAACTAGGGAAAATAAGTTGATGTCTATTGATGTCTTTTGTTTATAATGGTAGAACTTTAGGTCTGTATAGGTGTGTGTGTGTGTGTATCTGTCTGCCATGCTTCTTTGTTTTTCTTTTTTAAAAGAAACAACTATACTGACCATTTTGCATGTTTGAGCCTAATATATTCAATTTTCATACATGTAATGTTACTGACAATCATTTCCCAAAGGATAAAACTGTATTTCAGCTTTCTTGATATTTTGCAAAATCTCTTAATCTTTCAAAATAAAATATTCAAGCGATACACCCACCTTAAAAATCGATGTTTCGCCTGCTAATAGTTACGGAGCCTTATGAAGTCACAGTCGTTTAAATTTTTCAATAAACGCAGATCTTCTTTTGGGACTATATTCCTCAGTGGCGTCATACATTCACTCCATGCTTTTTATTGTGCTTCACTGCTAAAATTGCATAACTTCGAAAAAAACCTGAATACACGTGTTGTTTGCAAAGATGGATTACTGATCCCAAGAACGTTTCAACTATCAAGTTGATTTCAATAGCATAGCAGAATGAACTGAAACCAATGGTGGTCTGGAAGGTAGGAAAAATTTCTTTTAATTCACCATTCCAAAGTATGCTTTGAGAAATGATTGTCAATAATGTTACGTTTATGAAAATTGAATATATTAGGCTCAAACATGCAAAACAGCTGGTATGACCCTTTAACCAATCTGACTCTGTGCCTCTGTGTTTGCCTGTGTTGTGACACGTTTAGGAGTTGTTTTATTGTTCTATCAGTGGTACTAACCTTTTGGTGGTTTATGTTATATTATTGCCCCTTTTATGTATTCCTCACGTTATTGAGTATCCATATAACATTTTCAAAATGCCTGTATTACTTTTGCCAGATCACCACACTGAAATCAGATGATTAATTGTTAATTACCTACTTATAAATAGCAGTTGGGGCCTAAAATCGAAAAGACGTGGTATGGTTCTTATAAGCTTGCATCAAACTCCATTACATTCTTTATATGTAGTCAGTACACTGTGCATCACACAGTTTGATTTTGTTTTTCCTGTAATGATGGTATGGAGTAAGCATGGATGGAATCAATAGGGATCAATTGTTTGCTGAATATACATGGATTAATGCTTAAGTTTATTGGAGGCAGCAGAGCAGGTGAGGAATGAATGCACAGAATGCTCATGTTGATTGTACGCTGATGCTTGATTAAAACAACTTATAATCGCAATTGCAGTAATCAAGGTCTGTACACCAACATCAGTTTATGCCTGATTATCTTGTTTACATGACGTTTGAAAAAATTAGTTGACACAAAGTATCCATTTCAGTTTTGATAACTAATATTTTCTTAATCGTCAATCAAGTTAAAACACCAAAGCCTTGCTTCAGCTGCATAAAATGTGAAGATTTGCCTGCTTTTCTTAGTTTCTTATTGTTATAAATGTATTATTCTTTTTTTTCCTTTTTTTTTTTTTAGGTCAGAATTATAAACAGTTAAAAGACTTGACTGTAGTAACTTGTGATGGGCTTCTGATTTTAATCAGCAGTGAGTGCTAGAGTGGTTATAAATAATAAACTGGATGGGCTGAATGGATCGTCTGTAATATTTCAGTCCTGATGGCAGTAACATACCTGAGTGATGTTACTCAGCATAAACAGTTTTCTACATGAGCCAGACTTCTCAAATGCGTCAGCATTTTACTGAAATAAAAGAACTTTGCTTAAATAAAATACAGTGTAAAGTTAGCAAAATTCTAATTTAAATTTGTCATTGTCTGATTAAAGAACAGGTTCAAAACAACCAAAATGTAACCAAGCATTTTTAGTACCTGATAGTTCAGCTGGAACTTGGAAACATAGGGGTTGAGTAGCAGCTTGGATGCGGTTCAGAAGCTAAGCTAGCCTCCCTCCCTGTGTGCCGGGTTCATCTCCTTCCCCCCCCCGCTCTGTTTGGAAGAACACCAAAGCCTCACACACCCAGTGGAGGTCAGCCATGCCGTGCATTTCCAGTTTATAGCACCTCACTCTCATGGCACACTAGTACTGTGCCTCAATATAGCGATTATTATTACACACAATACACATTCATGTACATTGTCGTGTGCAGAAAAACGTACACACTCTTTCTTCCTCTCACAGTTCCTTCTCTTGATTATCACTTACAAACACATAACCACCCTGCTGCTTTGGCTGCTGGTTCCTAGGATAATTGGTCTGAAATCGCAGCATTGGGCAGACGCGACCTCTTTGAGGCTTTTCTCCACCATATGGTGCTCAAGTACAGTCACACACACTTAAGTCTAGAGAATGAAAGCCAGTTACAGAGGGACTGGTTGAGCCATAGCATTGTGAGGCTTTTGGTCAGCCTTGGCCTTCTGTCTCCCTCTCTCCTACGTGTTGCAGCATAAAGGAGTCTCCTAGCTTGTTTAACAATGATGTCATCACACTAGTGATTTATTGGATGGGGATTGGGAGGGGACTGTTGCAATTGTGTGTGTGTTTCAGACGCGCATTGCATTTGTGTCTCCCACGGGAGTTCTTCTAAAGTGAGCACAGCTGGTACCCCTAACACCAGATCACTGGGAGTGGGACAGGAAGTGAGGTCATGATCACCCCAAACACACACATCTTAGTGCAGTTGGGAGCTTTTTTTCCCCAGCATTCTTTTTATTTTCTGCACGTCTGCTATGAAAGTAGGAACGTGAAAAGGAAGGAATGGAGTGAATAGTCGGAGTAAAGCTTCACACCAGACCTCTCAGAGTGACAGTGTGTTTGGTTTGGGAGTGACACAGTGATTTGTCAAGTCTTGCCACATACAAAACACCAGACTGAAGAACTTCCACCCATGTAAGGCTGTCAATCATTTGGTGTTCTGCTGTTTGGTAGAGCCTGAACTTCAGTTGAAATCTTTTCAGACTGTCTATGGTAGATATGATACAGTACCTTGGAGTGGGGGAGGGGGATTGTGTAGCCAGGGCTAAGTATGTATGTGTTAGCTTGGGATGGGTGTGTGTCTATGGGCTACAACAAAATTCAGCTGTAGGGAGCATGGGGGAGGCAGGCATGTTTTGGTCAAGGGAGTGGGAGAAAGAATCCTTTCAGCCTTAATTGAAAGATCACCGTGGGTCAGCCACAGTGATCAAACAGAACCCCACCTTGTCATGTGTATAGACAATCCAAATAGAGCGAGCGAGCATGGGTTTATGTGGTTCTGGAATTATAGCATTTCTACCACGTTTGTTTTGTTGTTCACTTGGGACATGATGCTGTAATTGAAATTTTTTTTTTTTTAAATCTTGCAACACACTGAACTCAGCCAGTGTTTGAATAGGTCTGTTCCTGTACACAGCATTTGTAAATGCTGTATGGTTGTAGTGCATTTTTGATTTATTTAGAGCTATCTCATATCCAGCGCTGTGCATGTATGTGTACTGTATTTGCAATATACACTATATCATGTGTCTGTGTGGTTGTGTCTCAAGTGATTGAATAAAAGCATGTCATCTTCATCATCCAGTATGGGTGTAAATGTCTGACCTCATAACAATTCGACTATCATTCTTTAGTACGCAATTCAATTCACCGTGATATCTTAAAATTTCACCACTCTTGGATGGAAAATGATTATTTTGGCCGGATTAAGTATTCCGAAAAATACTCCATATTTACAAATGGGGCTGTGAGAACTACCTACTCAGTAGTGCATAGACATTGAAAACACCACCATCAAGTTTTACATTTATTTTCAAGAAGTGCTATTCGTTTCAACAAAAACACATATTTCAAAAACACATATTTCATATTTCAAAAACACATATTTCAATGTTTAGTAAAATAATGTTTCTTAAAAAGTGAGCAAAGTCAGTGTTTAAGGCCTGCTGCAGCAAAATGGGAGCCAAAAACTGACAAAAAAAAAAGGAGTAATATTGTCAAGTTTGACCACTCTTTCACAGGAATCACAGCTGTTTTCTGCTCAATAAACCTCTCAAGCTTGTCATAGGAGCGATTCAGTCTCATAACTACATCCTGGACCTTTCGTTTGGCAGCTTTGTCCTGCTGTGAAACAGCAAATAAAACAGAGCTGACCGGCCCTGTTGCAATACGTCCACACCTTATTTCATGTGAGCTGCATCCTATACTTTGTGGGTTGCTAGTCAACCCTTGAGGCAACCCTTTTTGTTGCCTGTGACCTGCATGCAACAATATCTGTTTACATTTTATGTCTCCTGTCTGACAGTTCAAAGTGGAGTACACAAAAGACGCATCAATGCATTTCTACACCCTGTTGTCTCATAATACCTCTGACTTAGCGTGATCCTTTGCTCAATGAACAGCCTGTCTGTTTAATTCTGTTTGTCACAGTTCATCATGTGAAGGTGTTTATATATAGTTGTTTTTCTCCTCTAGTCCATGTCTTCTTTGAGAGAGGGAAATGGTCCATTGTTTTAGAGGGGAAGTACCATTGGCCAGAATCCAGGAAATGGTCAGACGTTATCCCTTTGTGATTGGCTGGAATTTGGAACGCTGTCTCTGTGAATCAGAGGCAAAGAGAGTGACACTGAAATGAAACCCTTTTAAAGAAATGACTACATTTTAGATGGTTTAATTATAAGTCTGCTGTATTTTTTTTTATATCTGTGTGTGACTCACTGCTGTGCTAGTTTACAGGTTTTCTGCAGTTCGTCTCCACACATACACAAACAATCAGACGTATGCAGCCTAATAAACACTCTGTGTCCACAGAGGTGACTCTGAAGGTACACCTGAGTGATGCCAGCACCCACCAGCCCCTGGGAGGAGCCGCCATACAGCTCTTCACCAACCAGACTTCTGTAACCATAGAAACCTCATCAGCTGATGGCAACACCTACCTTCGCTTCCCCTACCGCCTTGGGACTACTTTGGTCGTCACTGCAACCAAACGGGGATATGTACCAAACTCTGTGCCCTGGACACCCTCCAGATTACCTGGTAGGAATATGAGTGTGTATGTGGGCATGCAGATGTCTGTCTGACATTTTAGAATAAGGGACTCATCAAATAACCAATTTTAGATGGAGTGTTTAGCATAAAAAAATTTCTTGCAGCTTGTTGGAGTGCTCCATTACTAATTTATTAGAGTAGTTGCCAAAACACAGCAAGGGAGGTGTCCAAGTTTCCCTCTCACACACACACA